>BGPR01007020.1:19405-74725 GCA_013235015.1 Araneus ventricosus | reverse complement strand
TCGACAGCCTTTCGTTCAGTTACGTATTACTCTGCAAAAAACTTGCTCTGGAACTACTTTATCTTTTCGTAAATACATGTATTTTTTGAATGATGATTTATAGAAAGATGTACAGATTTTTTTTAAAGATGAGAACAAGCGCAGAGAGAACTTCCTGTATCCTTTGAATATCACAATTCAGGCAAACGAACAAGAATTGTTACTTTGAGTAAAGGTAACATAAATCCTGAAATTTTTAAAGGAATTAAGTTCTGGCGATGTCTTCGTGGAGTTTGGCACATGAATTTGTTTTGATGGATGTTATGCTGAATATCACTTCAACATGGTCAGGGGTAACGTAACCTGTATTCCATCATTGTGTCTTCATTAGTTCAGAAGTGATAAAAGTGAAGCTGAAAACCACGTATTAATTCTAATAATAATTATACTCTGGGACTTGAGATTTGTGTGGCTTCAGCTCTTTTATAATTCCTATAAATAATCACCCATTAATCTAAACGTTGCAAGTGAGGACAAACTGCAAGCGGGGTATTATCATCAGTGGCAAGGCGCTAAATGTTTGCCGATGCACTATTTGGCAGTTGCCATAAATCACAGATTTGAAGGCAGAGGACTAGCTAAGCATTAACATTCATCAAAAGTGATTTGTCGGCTTCACGCGAGAGTAAAATCCGCAGCTGAATGCGTGTTTGAACTATAATCTTTATTGGCCAGACGCCAGAGTTAAATGGTCGGACAGAAAGGTTGCCTTGGTAAGAGGGGATTGCGCCATAAAAGAACGCAAATGCATTAGAGAACTTGAGAAAAGGAAGCAAGGATGAATGGAAAGGCAATGGGGAGTCGAGTGGAAAATAGTATTGCAAAGGACAGAACAATTTTCCTGCAAAATGCCTTTTTAATGCATATAGAGGTGTTTATTTTATTCTATTTGCCCTTTTTTCCATTGTAAATATGCTTTATGTTCGCCAAACTCTCGAGTTAGGGAAATAACTTTTCATGGAATGATTTTGCAAGAAATATGTCTGGAAATTTATCACCATAGAAGTCACAACAAATGATCAAAAGTTAATGTATGAAATAGCGTAAAAATTCTACAAGTTTTTCAAAAAAATAGATAATATATGAGGTGTGAAAAGTAAATTTACTACGGCTATTTCAAAGAGAGTGATAAAATTTTAACTTTCCTTCTGTGTCGAAATGTTCTTGTTTTTGAAAGAAGAAGGGAAACTAAAAGAGCTGATGTTTAAACATGCGAAAAATAATGTTTTGCTTACTGAAGTACGGAAGGAAATGAACTTTTCCCAATAAATAAAATCGATCTGCTTTGATATTATTGAATATGAAATAACTTATAATGAACTGAAAATAACATTGATAAATCAAACTGACATTCAACTGAATATCGAGAAATAACTAGTTAAATGCCCCAAGCAATTGTAGACTTTTAACGGAATCAATTCGCATTACATCACAATACCAGGGCAAACGAATTTAGTTATACTGACATCCCGCTTTGAAGCAACACGAAGGCTCTTTTGGGACGGACCTCGTAATTTTGAACCACGGTGAGATGACATGACCGAAGCTCCAGCTGACACCTACAGTTTGCACCACACCAGCGGAAGGACGTTTGACCCACTGCGTATGATTTAACGTGCGACAGGTTCACATACATGGCGGATACTCAGTGGAATCGGGTTTCGAAACTGGAACTCTCCAGGCCCCGAAATCGAGACCTTACCACTAGGCCACCCATGACAAACGAAGCAGTGAGTGTAATCCAACTCTTTGTTATGTAATACTCTGTTGTGACATCACGCCGTTTTTTCCACTGCAATATGCTTAACTATTCCATAATTATTGGATTTCATTACATTGGCATGACTCATTTGATGTGTATCAAGTGAGCAAGAATTCACTTCATACTTTAAATATTTTAATTAAATTATTAAATACTTCAGTTAAATTATAACATTTAAATGAAAATTTTCTGCAACCGATACTAAATTAACAAAGTTTTTTTTTATTTTTAGCTCTGTTATTTCATATGCAAAACACACATTTAATTCGAATAAAAAAGCTTCATAGCCAGTTTAGTTTTTATTCATTAGTAGTAGTCTCACCATCTGTGATTTAACAAGATTCGCCTATTAATTTGTTTTATTATTCTCTACAGGCGCAGTATTAAACCACAAGTCAATTGCGAGATAATTTGTTAATTATAAATTCCAGTCAGAAGATGATTAAGTTTTTGGGTTCAGTATTTCACGGCACACCAAAAAGGTGAAGTTGTCGCACAATTACTACCACCTATGTATGGCGGTATTCAATTTAATATAGAAGCCCTAAACACTAAATTAAGATTCTAGAATCCACTTTTAACTTTCTCACTTCAATTTAGAATTATTTAAATTGCCTAAATGTGTTGGTTTGTTTGATACAAACAGGATGGTTCGAGGATATTGGGGACAGATTTCGTAATATTAAATCGAAGTCAGGTGCTGATGACATCTAAACTGGCACTACTTTCTAAATCTTAAATCCACAACAAGGTAAAGATGTTTTATCCATGCCTCTATAGTACACTAGACCCGCATACTAGGAGAAGTTTCGGTAGAACCGGGTACCAAGTACGTATTCCTCCAATCCTGAAGCAGACACTCTGCCACTAGCAGGGCGAACTTGCAAAATGCCGTTCTTCCTTTATAAGTTACATAACTCACATAAAGCTCAAAATTAAAAAAAATACACTCCAGGGCAAAAGTAAACATTTTTAACCCTCTGACAACTAAGAGTTCTCAAAATCTGAGTACAGTTGTATACGGAGGTTTGCTTACTAATTGCTCTGTGGAATGGATTCGTCCGCACCGTTCTCCCTTTTCTCCTCACTACGGGTGGTGGGAGACATGAATGGCAGGCCTTTCATCTCTTATCTTTCCCTTAAGGGTCCCTTTAATGACCACTTGCCCAACTGCCTTCTCTCCCCTTTCGGAACAGCAACCGGCCGAAATCCGCCCCACTAGTGTAGAAATTGCATGGCCGGTTACGGGCAGCTTAGGAGTCAGAGTGTTAAGTAAAGTAATTTGTCGCCAAAGATCTCTGCATAAGATTGCGAATTGCCCGTCCACCACCAGTCTTTTTTTCACATCTCGGCAATTTACCGATAAAATGGAAAAACGAATTGGGTTACATTAGTTATATATAGTGTGTCCCCATCGGGGGGGGGGGAGGGCACCGCGAGTTCACGGATGAGAGGCAGCAGTATAAGTAAGTTGACTCTCGCCAACCCGATGGTACAATAATGGTGGTGTGGCTCTTTGGGCCCATCTCCAAGACAGGTCGTACCCCGGTAAAACGGGGGGTTTTTGCATGAGCTGCTCGTAATGGGGCATATAATGCAAGAACCTCAGTGCCTGACTATGCTGCCGTGGCGGCTGGTCTTTCAGATTTACCCTGATGCTCTATTGCAGGAGGGTATGACGATTCTTATGGTTACCCTATATATAGTGTGTATACAATGACTGAGCTAGTGCGGATGCTCTTTGAAATTATAAATCTTGTATGTCTGATTTTACCGCTCAGGGAAAACCACCTACTCCTTTCCCCTGTAGCTAAGGCCAATGCCACTGTCAGTGCATGAAAGTTGGAAGTAAGGCAATTAATTTTCGAAAATTTTATGCAGCAGATTCAAGAGATAGATATAGTAAGTAAATCAAGTCTTCTTTTTACGTTTAATTTTTTTTAACTTCTCTACTACTTTTATAAATGTTACCAAAAACTATTCATTTTTTCACCTATGAATCAAACTCCTTCCAAATCTGTCACCATCATCTTTTATAGAATATTTTCCTTTAATATACATAAAGTTAGTGCATAATTTTTACTTCGAGAAATATTATCGATAAAAAGAAATATGAAATAAAAAATCTTACACGCAATGACTATGTAATTTTTAAAATAAATAGCAATATTAGTTATTATAATCATTAGATTAATTATTAATAGAAAACGAAATTATATCAGATATGTACGGAAACTAAATTACCCAAATACCATATTATAATAATTAACCTGGACAATTTTTTCGAAAAGTAATTTAATACCGTTTGTATTATCAACACTTGACGTTGTAATCCAGAGAAAATGCCTTAAAGTTTTAATTTAGAAGAAAGTAAAACAAAATCTTTTTTCCATATTAAACGTTCTTATAACATTCATTTTTCATTCTTGTAATTAAATTGCCATAGATACACCTTAATAAAATAGTTTCAAAGTAGGCTCGCAATTTATTAGTTTCGTTCGGGAAAAATGAGATGACCGACTATAAAAGTGCTGGCAAAATTTTATGAAGTATTCCCTTTTAAACAAAGTCAAAGAAAAAAACTGAGTGGTCGAGGGAGCTTGGAGGATAAATAAAAAAAATATTAACTTATTTTTTTCGAGCTTAATAGTTTTTGAAAGTTATTATGAAAAGAAATTACTTCGTGCAAGAGCTATGCATGACCGTACGCTTTACATCGGCATTTTACGTTTACGAATTTAAATAAACAACCCTAATAAAAGCACGCCCATAAACTGCAAAGCATTTTTAAACCTTATTTGATAGAAGAAGAAGAACAAGATGATATAAAAAAATCTTCAACACATAAATTTTAACGAATCTTTTAAATTCTGGGCGGAAACAGTGAAAGAATTGTATTTAAGCCGATTTTCTGTCCTTGCTGTTTTTATTGTGTTCCCGTGTGTTTTCCTAACTGAGAGAAAAAAAGCGTAGAAAGAATTCCGGAGAGAATAAAAATCAGTATTTACATGACGAAACATAGCAAAAGAAAAGAAATGCCTATTTGAAATTCTCTCTTTTAAACGACTTCTCTGCTTCAATTCCCCACTCTTAAAATACCGTCGAGACTACTTAATGTTGCATTTTGTTAACTGAATAAATTCGCGTTTGGTATGAGATGAGTGGTTTATATTTGCGAGTGCAGCCATACGAACCCTTTCCTAGATGTGCTTGAGGTACCGGAATATTTCCAATTTGATTTCAAAGTCGTGTTTAATAAGTTGCAATTCCGAATGCAAATCTTCATCTTTCGCGACTGGAAAACTCAATTTATTTGTTAAAGGGTGCTTTAGGACCCCATTCGTTAAATTGTGGTTGACTTCCGTTAAGCTCTTAGTTTCCAAATGTCTTAGTTCCCGAAAACTCTAATCTCCACCACATGGCTCTAACAGAAATTCCGAAAATGACGGAAATGAAATATCTGCGAATTGAGTAAACCGACGAAATCCGCTTAACTCACTAGACGGATGTAGTTAAATATACTACTGCTAGTAAATAAAGAACCCTGTGCTTCAGGGATTGCTTATAATAAAACCGATTATGTGAACCTGAGTGAAATGCGCGCATTCTACTTTAATGTAGTAAATAATTCAATAGACTGGGGATAATATATTCGAGAACATTCTGAAATTCATGCTCATCCTTTAAATATAGTTCTGCAACAAATTTCATCAATACTTAAATTATTTTACGGTGCGTATTTATGGCAGCGCTATTTGCGTTCATTGAATTGAATAGGAGCTGGATTAGTTTTAAATATAAACGGATATGGCCACATGTTGAACAACAGTGTGTTTATGGATAACCCAGAAATTACTATACAGTTTCAAACTTGGAATTTGCAGCAAATTCGCATTCCTGAATCCTAATAAATTGCCGATAATATTAAATATGATGCCCGAAATTAAAGTAAAAATAATATCTTAAAAAAAAAATTTAACACTGAGTCGAAAATTGTCTCTGTCTGCATAAAACTTTTAACTGTATTTTAGTATTTTATAGATCGGTCTAATTAGATTTTTTAACTATTTTGATGCAACTAATATAGTTTATTTCAGCAGAATATAAAATTAAGTAAATTCTCAATTAAAAAGATAACACAATCCGAAAACTCAAGGAACTAAGAAAACTCGCAATAAATATATTTTTCAAACTGGTATTACTTATGCAAAGTAGCTGTGATTTGAATTAATTAAATGCTTTTATAAATTAATGTCAAAATATTACTGTAGGAGAGCAATAGGATTATATTTAATTTGATAACGGTCAAGAAATAAGGATGGGGTCTTCCTCGAGGGAAACTTTTTAACGTGAGATTAGACGTATTTCGTTCCATATCAGTATTTAAATTTCTAATGTAAACGTCAACATTTTAGACTGCATTATAAATGCCTGAAAAGAGAAAAAGCTAGCGTTACTCACAAACATATCGAGCATGTGTGTATTGTAAGGCTTCTTTATTTTCCAAGAAACAAAACAATTTGTAAACTGTGTCGATTCCTGGCTCAACCTTATTCTCCCTAATGTACGCCTTCACTGATTCTTATACTGAAAGGATTATTCTGATAGCATGCAGCTGAAGCAGCAGTACCGGTAGAGGGCGCTACAAACAACATGATATGTGACACTTACACAATATACATATACTTCATCTTATATAATGTTAGAAGATATCAGATTCAGCATACAATACCCTTTTAAGAAAGAAGTCTTTCCGAACCAGTCAATCAAACCCAAGTACTATCGCAATCCTCCAAGGTCTATACGAATTAATTAGCTTTATCCGGCAAATTCTCATCCTCGTACTCGAGGTGCGCTCTTCTCTGCGGTTACGCTGTTTTGGTAAGAAAGCTTTATAAAAATATACTAATACATCGAATTGTTGCCATTGCTAGTTCGTAGAACGTTACTATCAACTTATTGTAGTATGAATGACAATAAAATATTCAACGACGACTATGCTTTTTGTCCTGTATGAATCCATTTTCATAATTTTCTTATATATATATAATCATATGAATCATCATAATCATGGATAATAATGAATCATCATACATGAAGAAACCTGGAATCATTTTTTAAAACATCATAATACCATATTAAATCATATTGAGCAAGGAAGTTCTATCAGGATAACTAAACGCAATAACAAATTAATTAAATTCCTTTATAATAACAAAATTGATACAATAGAAACCTACGACTTTCAAGGTCTTTTCACAAGTATTCCAATAAATAAATTCCAAGAGGCATTAATGAACTATTTCTATGATCTAAAAAATCTTTTTAAAATCCCACTAACCATCTGGAAAGACCTCATCAACTACTGCATATACAATAACTTTATCTTTAACGGAGAAAATATTTTCCAAAAAATAAAAGGCATCCCACAAGGAACAAGTTTTTCATCTTTACTAGCCAACCTATTTCTTCACTTCTTTGAAAGGACTTTCGTTTTAAATTTTTACTCTGCCTTCCGATATATTGATGATCTAATAATTTTTAACTTTCCAGACTTCAGCTCAATTAGCAATACCATCTACCCGGAAGAACTCAAACTAATTGAAACCAGCAACAATCAAGCTCCAGCAATTTTTCTAGATTTATGTTTAGACTACCAAAACGACTTAAAAATTGAGATTCATGACAGGAGAAACGAATTCAAATTTAATGTGAATAAAAATATATTCTGGAACTCGAATATCTTATATAAAATCTACAAAAATGCAATTATCAATCAACTTATAAGAATCAATAAAATATACAGTAACATATTGATTCTGACAAAAAGCAAATCATGAACTTAAGAAATAGCCTCGACACTAATAAAATTCCCTCCTCACTTTACGAACCTCTGATTAATGGATTTAAGATGTAAGTAAAGGATTGTGTATCAGAGCGATGTCGGTGAGACGTATAATCTTCGCAGAAAGGTCACTCAAGTCGATAAGGTTTGTTTTTTTACCTCGAAAATGCATCTTTTAAACATTTTTCATTTGTTTTACATAACTTTTAACTGCTCACTCACTATCAACTACCATCTCAAAAGGCCTGCAGATGCTCACAAACCCACATGGTTTAAAAGTTTACTAGAAAGCAAACCAGCCACAAGACAACTAATGAAGGCTTTCACTATCAGTGAATCAATCTGTGCAATAATCAGGAATGCATCTTGAGTTGTTGTTGTAATCTTTCCTTAATTTCTCCTCAAAAGTCTTGAAGGTTTTAAAATTCCTTTGGGTTTTAATTAATATAGTTTTAACTTGGGTTTTTAGAGTTATTATTGTTATTTTTTACCATTGTGAAACGTCAATTTGTTTCTATCTATATATTTAAAAAATGTTTGTATTTAAATTAAATTTGACATTGGGTACAGATATCTGGAGATCCCATTTTCAATGACGACGTTCTGCTCTTGCTCTTGTCTTGTTGATTGTTTTAATCTTTTTATAATAATGACAACTTTTAATAAGAATGTTTTTAATTATTTTATAGATTTTATCTCAGAAACCCACGTAGTAATGCATTTGCAGGGGCATTTTCTAAACTTTTATGTGAAATTTTAATTGATTTGACTACCAGATCTGATGGGTCTATCATCTAAGGATCCCTCTGTTGATGTGAAAAGGATGGTGATGGTTTTTAGCATATACCACGGTTTTTAAGAAAGTGTTTTTGACTTGGTTGACATGGTATGGAGCGTTCTTGTCGATTTTTTTTGCTTGTGTTAAGGTTTGATTTTATTGTTGATCTGATTTTTTTAAGGAGTTTAAATCTGTATTCAGAGCGCTGTGTCCAGAGGGCTATGCTACTCCTGTTATTATAAAAGTGTTATTTAGTGTTTTATTTATTGATTTTAGATTTTTATCTTTCACTTTTTTTCTTCTAATTTTTTTACTGTATATTATTATTGGTTATTTCATTTGCTTTTATGCTATTATCAGTTCTACTTCTTTTCCCTAACAGATTTTAAGCATTTTATGTATGTGGCAGTTTTTGTTTTTACTTGTGGTTTTATATATTAAGTGAGAACATTTCCATTGTAATCAAGTACTCTCCACACTAGGTGGGTTGAGCATTTGTGAGTCTTTCTCCCCACTTATGTGGGTGAACAACTGTGTTTTATAACTCAATCTGTTTTAATTCACTGCCCCTGTTCAGGACATAGTGTGTAAAATAAATTTAACTTGTTGTCTCCCCGCCGACCTTTGTAGGCTTTACACCCGTTTGGGTAGGCTGGTCACTGTGGGTCTAAAACAAAAAAACAAAACTGGTTTAACATATTTTACTGATTTCTTAAATTATTTCTCTACGCTTTCTATCATTATCGTTTTTCTATTTAATCTTCATCATTCCCAACAAACTACATTTCTCTGGCAACAGCCAAAGTTACGCGAGAAACTTGTAACTTGATATCCCGTAAACACTCCTTCAATGCCGGTCTCCGCCATAACCCTCAACAGCCGCCGTCACTTAAGCTTCCGACCTTTTGGTACGTAAAATTTATTCTTACTTTGTTCTAGCTTTTTATCACATCGCACTTTTGTTTTTAATTAATCAAAACTCCTCTCTCTGCTTTTTGATCTGACATTAGGGATAAAAATCAAAGTTTTAGACATTACGGCATCACTGCTTTCAAGAAAATGTCAAATTCGTTATATTTTAGCAGTTAACAATGATTTCATCCCCTGAAGAATCATCATTTTGCTCTAACTGCGTTTTCATTCTACAATTTATACTTTATATACCACAGTGCTCTTGGAATTGCAGGTTTTAGCTCATTCATTGCAGATGAGTTGTATTTTTCTTTTTTTTACACACATTTACGGTTTTTTCTATTGTTTTCCATTTGGTACCATTCTCATTTTTATCTTTACTCGGATATACTTTCAATTCGTTTGTTCATATCTATTCGAGTTTGATGTGAAAGTTTGTAATTTTAATGTTTTTTAATATGTTTGCTTCTTTTATATGCATACTAACAGTACGCGCACGGCGTTGCCCATGGTATAATGACTTCAACGAAATAAAAATATCCTAGAATGACATTGATTTCGCCCGCTTATTTTTCTTCGCAGTTATAACATTAAGTGAAGATAAGTTTAAAAAAAGGGCAACAATAAAATTAAAAAGTTTGTGAAAACGATGCTATTAGAATTTAAAGTGAGTACAAAAACATTCTAGAATCTCGGAAAAACCAGTTGATTTGCTAGCTAAAATAAAGTAATGATTCAGTTAGGCTGACATGATAACATCTTCGGATCCTCTTTCAAATAGTTAATAGGCGACATTAGATATTTTGAATGAAAGCCATTCAACGAAATGATTTAAAATTGAAGTTACATTACCAAATAAAACATTATTTAAAAAAATAATTTTAAGATTAATAAGAATGATTTCTATAAATAACGTAAAAAGCCGAATAAAATTTTCAATGATTTCAAATGAACCGATATGCCTGAAAAGATGGTCAAACATAATTTCTTTGATATTCATCTATGGATTTGAAGGACAGTGTACATCCGCCCAAGTGTATCACTGGATCTTATTTCAGCTTCTGATAGTACAACCTGCCCTTGTTTTCGACGTTGACATGTCTTGTTCCCATTGTTCCAAATGTAGTACTTGGGTACTTAATAGTGTAATAGGATGAGTGCAAATTCATACTGTATGCTAAGTCTGAAGAAAGATGTGAGTGTTTTCATAGGTTCTTCGGCACGTTGAGCAGCATTTTCTGTCGTGAAGTAGACTCTATGACCATTTTCAAGGTGGACGCTTAGATGAAACACGGGGAGGTGAATCGGGAAGTTGAGTTTTCTCCATAGTGCTTCGTTCTTGCTGATGTATCTCCCCATTTGATTTTGGTGGATTTCATTTAGGTCATTTTCTCCACTGGTGAGTTTAAACACAGCCATGTCGTATCCTTTGTTGACGTACTTGATAGACTTAACAGAATTGCAATACTCTACGTTGATATGCTCATTGAAAATTTTTGTTAACAAAGGCAGTACGGTACAATCCCAGTACTATCCACAGACACTTCTAATCCTCGAAAACTGATGTTTGCAGTGAATCCCCCATCTTGTGAAGACCTACGACGATATAGTGGAGATCCGTCCTGTCTTGTTTGTGTTTCTTTTAAAAATTTCGTGGGTATCGTTTTGTGCAAATTCCATCCTTAATACATGGAGAACGTGGATTTATGCTTCCGCATGAGCTGAGCACCATCTGCTTTGGTACAATACAAAAAAGATGTGTGTCTTCTTGTGGATTAGAGATTTCTGCTCTAATAAAGTCATCTACTCTGTAAACGTGTAATGAGTCTTTGAGACAAATGAGAATAAGGGCATGAGGAAGTCCTCACTTCTGCCACTCTATCGTATACATATGACACTTAACTTTTCCAAACATCTTTGCCTTTATGATAAGATTCATGAGTGTTTTTTGGCTTTTGATGAAAGACTCTTGCCAACAAATCATGACGATTCTGTGGCTTTTGCGCAACAAATATTTCTTGCTGTATCGCCGTCCAGGTGACTATTTTTAATTCAGTAAATTACGTTAGACTTTCAAAGCAAACGTCATTAAAACGATAATTGTTTTCTCTATATAATGGTGCACCGATTATTTTTCTATGATCATTATTTCACATGGATAGGCGAAATACGTGTGAAAAATCACTCAAAACAACACAAAACATTAAATAAAAAAATCTAGGATAAATTTTAAAATTCTTGCTTCAAATGCATGCTACCTGTGTTCCAAGTTACAAGGCTGTAAGTGCAATATTTTTTGTCTAAACATCGCACACACACACACAAGCATTGCCTTTTATATGGATAGATTAATATACTTATTATCTCAGAGAGCTTGGCTTACCAAATTCACAAAATTTTGGTGAAGTAAAATATGAAAGCTAAATGTATTAGAATATTAACTCAGCCTTCAACAATGAAAGAGAAACACGCAATTAAATATCTATTTAAACAATCAAAAATGCTTGAATTGCGTTGCAACGATAAAAATTATTGTTGTAAATTATACCAAAAATATATTTTTTAAAATTTATTAAAATTAGAGAAAATATCGTATGGCAACTTTTTCGTTTAAAACAAACTTTTAGACGTTTAAAATAAACTTTATTAGAACGGAAATTGTTTGTTTTTTCTTATGATGTATATATTTTCTTTCTACGATTATTAGAAAAAATGCAATGGAGAAATGAGTATGAAAAATCGCCCAAAAATCACAAAATATTAAATAAAAATTTTCTAGGCTGAATTTTAAAATTCGGGCTTCGAGGTGCATTGAGTCAATTTATATATATAAAGATGCAAAACATTATAGAAAACAAACTTTCATATCAAAATCGAAAAAATATGAAAAAACGAATTGAAAGTAAATCCGAGTAAAAATAAAAATGCGAATAGTATAATATGGAAAAAATATATCATATACTCAGAAGCAATTCACAATAACTTCATCCCCTGAAGAAACGCTATTGTGCTCTAATTGCGTTTTTCATTTTACGATTTAAACTATATATATATATATATATATATATATATATAATATAAATCCAAATATAACTAGTATATAATCATATAGAAATAAAGTAAACAAGAATTAAATCCTATACCAAAAAGTCATTAATTTGAACAATACATCAATTTTAAATAAAATCTAATAAATTGAAATTACTAAAGCTACCAAAAACAAAAATCAAATTTAAACATTATATTTCAACAAGTGAAAGAACACTGTTGTTATTAAAAATAATGAAATAGGCAATCCAAGTAAATGGAATTTTCAACAATTAATATAGCAGCTCGGCTGTGGACAAGCTTTAGCCAGGTTAAATTAATTTTGCTGTACAAACCATCGCTGTTACTATTGTTGTTGAAAAAACAAACAGGGTAATTTACCCTAAAATGAAAGAATTAAGAAAGAAAAGTCTTATACTAACCCTAACTATAAAGCATGACTATATAGAAATGACTAAAATTCAGGATAAAATATGTAAATATCACTATATTGCACTAAAGACAGTAAATATATAATTCAATAAAATACCCATACTTTACATTAAACATAAACTAATCTGTCCCAGATAGCACGTAAGTTTGCAGCAAGTTTGATTTTGGCTTGTCATGGCAAAATTTGACGCGTCAAACTTGAATCGAACTTGTAGCAAGTTCGATGTGACAAATAGCGCCACCTCCTTGCAAATCAAACTTGCTGCAATTTTTCAGAACAAGCCTCCTGCAAAGATAGCACAATAAAGAGATAATTATCTTCGTCTCTGTTTTAAAAAACATCCGATTTTTAATAGCATCTCCTAGACCGTAATTCTTTTTTATTAATTCAATAAATCAATGATAATTTGTGAAAAAAAGAACTTTTTTATAAAAAAATTTTTTGAAACATTTTCCATCTTTTTACTAAATATATCACTCTCACTTTAAAGAAAACTATATCGCCTTTTTCTTAATGTTGAAATTTTAACGTTTATAAACAAAATTAAATCTAAAAAACAGTCAGTGTTTGTTGAACAATAATAACTAGACATTTTGTCCCATTTTAAAGTAATTACTTTTGAACTCTAATTTCATAATTTATTCTACTAGCAAAACGTAGTTATTAGCGAAAATCGCTCTCTCTTTGACTTCAAATCATATTCTCAACTCAAAAAATTAATGAAATCCAGAAAATAGTTAAAAATAAATCGTATACGAATCGAATCGAACGATGTATTAGCGAAATCTATCTTCTACTCTCAGAGTTCAACTGGCTCAGTGGTTAGCGTCTCCGCTTCGGAACCGGGAGGTCGCGAGTTCTATCCCGGGTTGTGTTCGTGCTCTGTTTTTGCTATAATTTGCAATGAGTTTGGCACGGCAAACTTGCTGCAAGTTCGTTTCATGGTGACTTCGGAGCTTTCGTTAACTTGCTGCAAGCTTGCACTCTTGTCATGACAAATTTGTGGCAAACTTGCACTCTTGTCATGACAAATTTGTGGCAAGCTTGCTGCAAACTAAAATTGCTATCTGGGGTGTATCCTCTTAAACTTACCAGAATTCATCTCTTTCAATATAACCCGCCATGCATATTGACTTCACATGTTGCCACAACCAAAAATCTTATCATGAATCAGCATAATTGAATAAATAATATAATTAATTTTTGATATCATCAATTAGTAAGATACCTATATTAAAATTCTCAAAACTATATTAAAAATTGTAAAACATTTAGTTATCTAGAAAATATTAGAAAATAGTTAAAAATGTCTATAAAAAAGGAAATTTTCACTTGAAAGATCCTGGCGCCATCTATGTAATAAATCTGAAACAAATAACTCAAATTGCCAAATTTGAGTAGAATAAGTGAAAATACTATCCCACTAACAAAGAAATAAAAATATTCTTTTATAAACCATTATGAGTGATTTATTTTAAATGATCTAAATATTCCCTATCTATATATGCTCTTATAAAACCTATAGGCATTCCATAATCCTGGGCAAAGGAGTAAAAATTTCTTATGTTCTTAATTCTAATATCAATGTCTGTTACTAAATTATTATTTCTAATTATATAATTTTTTACTAAATTCTTGAAGACAGTAATGCTCAGATTACTATTCCAAAAAGGGAATTTATTAATTTGAAAATTAAATGCATTTCTTTTATCAAAGATATCTGTTACCAATTTATTATCTATGATTTTAATATCTAGATCTAAAAATTCTGCAGCTAATTCATTGTCATTAGTTTTTATAAGTTTTAAATAATCAGGATAGAAGTCAATATGTGGCTTAAGGCCAATTTCTTTATTGAATAATATTAAAGCATCTATATAGCGGAATAATATACTATGGCTATAATTAGTCAAATCTTTCTCATAGTAGTGAAGATAAATATTTGCTAAACTATTACTAGCTGGGCCTCCTTGAGGTAATCCTTTAATTTGATGGAAAATCTTATTATCAAAAAAGATATAATTTTCTTTTAGAACAAGATTAATAAGATTTTTAAAATTATTAATGTTAATATCTTTTTTAAGATCATAATCTTTATGTATATTTACTAGGGTATTAGTTAAATCTTCAATATCTATACTATTAAATAAATCCTGGAAGTCAAAAGTATGTACACTAGTTATTTCTACATCTTTAATTACATTTAATATCTCTACACTATTATTTACTATAATTGTATCTTTTTGAATATTTAAATTCTCTATCACTGTCTGTATGTATTTTTGCAAGAGTTTGCCTGATTTCGTAATATAAGTTTTGCAGCCATTAGTAATACTTCTAAATTTAAGAGGACTCTTGTGAAATTTTGGTGTAAGAAAGATGTGAGGATAATCTTTTTTAATATAATTAATTCCCAATTTTTTATGGAAGGCTTGAATTCTATTAGAAATTTCTGTTTCACCTAATTTTGTCTCTTTATAAATATCACTATTAATAATATGATTATTAAGTATTTTTTTGTAAAAATATTTACAAATTATAGCAAAATTACTGGGCACTTTGTCTATATATACTATTACAAAATCTCTTTGCAATTCTTTAATATGTTTTTTAATATCAGGATATCTATTAAAATCATTAGATTTAAAATTATAGTTAAAAAGATCTAATAATATTTTATGTCTATATTCATTAAATGCCTCTAGAGGCAGACTATATTTTATTGCCATATTTAATATAAATTTCTCAATATCTTTTTTAATTTGATTTTTAATATTTTCATTGCTATTAGCTATAGCCATTCGATGCTTTGTACCTTTACTCATTAATTCTCTAAGTTTTTCATTTCCAACAATATTCAAATCTCCAGTAATTACATGTCCATGATCTTTATTCAGGAAATCATTATAATTTAAACACTTGCAATCATCACTCGTATTACTTTCTTTTATATTATTATAGTTAAAAATCATTCTGCCTAATTGTGTGTTATATTTAAATGCACGTTTAATTTTAATATTTTTTATAGGGAAGCAATTAATATGTTTCTCTAATATAGCAGAAAATTTACATTTGTCATACTTTTTGTTCATAAAAAGGAAAGTACAATATTCAATATCTTTCTTATTGGAAGTGTTATGTGATAAATTAATTTTTTTATAAATAAATTTGAAGATATCTCTAATCAAATCCCATCCATGTGAGTCTGTCTTATTATTCATAATTAATTCTCTGCTAGCTTTTATTTCTTTTTTATTTAATCCAAACATATATCGTTTAATCTTTTTTATATCAAAATCTTTATCAAAATTCTTACACAACACCAATAATTCTTCATTAATAATCTTAAGTTCTCTATTATCTCTCTTGTGTCTAGCTATACTAGATTTACCATGTCTTTTTTCTATATTATAAGCTTCTACTTTATAAAAGTAATGAGATTCATTACCTTTTAAAACTTGCAGAATGTTTTTCCCAAAATACAATACATAGTACAAGTCCATAAGGATATATAGTGTTGTAGTATTCTATAAAAAAAATTTCCCACCATAATCTATTTTTTATGTAAGGAACTATCTTAATGATGCTAATATCAACATTATCAAATCCATGTGCATGAAAATGTCCAATTTCTATTTTATTATGAATATTTTTGTAGTTTTCAAATTTTTTAGTGTCTGAACGGTGTTGATTAATTCTTATGTTGATTGTATTAGATGTTTGTCCTATATACTTGAAATTACAAATTATACAATTCAACATATATATACAATTATAAGTTTTACAAAAAAGAAATTCAGAACTATTATCTAATTGAGCTACATTAATCATTGCACAAGTTTTACATCTCTTATTATTACAACTTTTGAATTTAAGATTCTCTAAATATTCAATCTTTTCATTATTATATATATATATATATATATATATATATATATATATATATATAAGATTGCATCATATATTCATTTATTTATTTTTATGTACAATATACAAAACATATATATTATTATAAAAGGTTAAATTTAATTTATAGTTATGCATCCATACATCCAAATTACAGATTGCCTTTTTCAAGTACTTTTGGTTTGAATTCATATATAATTCTCTATCTATAGTTTTAAATGTAACTGTGGTCATATGATATGTTCACATATCCCTATGTTCTTATTGGCATTTATTAGTATTCTTAATCTATTTGGTTTTTAATTCGTTATAGTATAGTTAAAAATTGAAGTTTTTGAAAGGAATTACTAAATTGTTTGTTGTTTTCTTTTTGGACATAATGTTCTGTCATTTCATATACATTGGCTATAATTATGTATATATATATATATATATATATATATATATATATATATAACCTCTTATAAATGAATATACAAAACAAAATAAACAAGACATATCAAAATGAATGTAAAACTAAAAATTTATTAATTAAACAAAATTTAAATTATGATCCTGTAAACAAAAGTGCAATACGCATGCAAAGGTCACATGTAAAACATTTCTATGAACTATATATCTCATACAACTATTGAAAAAGTCAAAACCAAAAATTTGGAGTTTTCAACAATAAAATCAGCAGCTTTGTTTTGGAAGAGTTTAAATCAATTTTGCTGTACAAACCATCCCTGTTACTAAAGTTGTTGAAAAATAGAAAGGGTAATTTACCCTAAAATGAAAGCATTTAGAATCAAAATTCCATACACTAACACTAATAAAATATCATCATTATATAGAAAGTACCTATATTAAATCTATGAAATACATCAATATATTGCACTAAAAACAATAAATGCATCAGTCCATAAAATATCCATTCTTATTCAATGGGAATTATAGAATCAAAGTGTTTACTTATCCTTTACCTGTAATTCTCATTTCAATATAAACCGTCACTTAGCTTGACATCACAGATTGCCAAAACTATATTTGTAACTTTGATTCAACTTAAATTAGCCAAATAATTTGATTTATTTTAATATTAAAGAATTAGTATGATACCTATATTAAAATTCTCAAAACCAGTTAAATTATGTAATCAATTAATAATCTAAATTTTTATAAAATAAGGTATTTAAACGTTTAGAATCCAATCTTGTTTTAAGGAGGTCCAATCTAGTTTTAAGGTTATATATATTGCTCATTCATTTCGATTTTAACACACAGTTTGTTTCGGTTTCTGCAGCCTATCGCCAATCCACTCGCGTCTCATCCCGCTTTCAAGCTAGTTTCTGCGCTGCTGAGTGTATGCGTATGCTCTCTTTCGAGTTCTTCCTGCTCATGACTTTTTAACCTTTGACTGCTCCTTGAAGACGCGACAGAAGCAAAAGTAGGGACGAGTTAGCATTATAAATAGGCAAATAATAGTAAAAAGTTTCATTCTAATGCGCAGATATAAAGTCTGTTATTCATTTAGATCTCAATGCAGTCAATTCAGGTGAAATCACAATCATAAGACAAGCTCAATTGCATGCATCATCTAATATCTACAGCACAATGTGATGGAACGTTATGCATTATTTTTCCTGCAACGCACGCAATGGATTTTAAAATGAAACTGGCGCAGTGCATTTAATGAGTTTCATCTGAACCTTAATTATTTCAAATATATTTGTTTCAGAATATGTATTAATGTAATAACATCAGATTTTTGATATCCACGAAATAGGTAATAATAGTTTTAAAGTTATTTTGAAACCTTCTTTCGTTAGATTCAAATAAATATGTACCTATATGTATATATTTGGAATGGAAATATGTAACTCAAGTTGTACACATTTCTTGAACTGTTTTTCTTTCCTCATAATATTATGCTTTCTTATTTTTTTATTATTCTTCCACCTTACCCATTTCATCAAATGCAAACACGCAGCTCGTAAATACTTACTATACTGCTATGCTACTAATGCTTAATACTACTATAGCCATTATTTTGTTGTTATCAAGCAACAAATCGTATAAAATATTATCACAGTTATATATAACTACATTCACCCATTGTATCACACATGAACTTCACAAAATTGCTTTATGATTTGCTATATGTTGAATTGTCAAAAACGAATTTTATAGTATGCAGAAAGTTTTGATTTATCATTCAGATGGCATTATATTATAAAAAAACGACAAGCTAATAATTATAGGTAAATAAATGCTTATGCTGCACACTGAGCAATTTTATTTTTCAAAAAAATGCTTTTCTAATCTTTCCATTTTCTAGGATTTTTGTTCAGTCCAATAATCTGCGAGAAATCTACATGTTTTAAATAAAAATTAGCACCACTTTGTAAGAATTATTTCAGAATCTAAAATTTCAAAATGACATTGATGTTGTAACAAGGGGCTTAGAAATATGACAAATTTTACAGATGTTTTCTATAGGAGCAGAAATTTGATAGTTTTTCTGAAAGCACTTTGAAGTATTTTAGATTCATTATTTATACATAAAATCGCATAGGATGGTTGGACTTTGTTTGCGAGAATTAATTTTTGTCATCTCTTGTAAGAGAATCACAATCAATTATTTTATTATACAATATTTTAATTCTATCAGTTCTGTCTTAAAATTTCTTAGGTTAATTGCCCTTAACAGTGTTTCTAAATAACGCCTGCAAAATACTTCCAAACTTGCGAAATTTGTGCGAGCTGAAAATTCATAAAGTAACTGCAGAAAGTCAAAATTTGGTCTTCCTTAGTGCTATTAATATAGTGATAAGATTGCTTTCTTTCAAAAATAACTTTGGAAATTTTTGATTTTTCAGTATGACTTCTAGGCTAAGATCATTCTTAAGATTACTCTGAACCTAAACATTTACTTTATGTGATTCGGGATTGAAAATCATTTATAGAAGTAGCAAGTCTTCAGTTCTTAGAATCCTACTGAACTTGATTAATGATTGATTACAGAGCTGAGAACTGAACAATTAATTGTTCATGAAAGATTTTATCGCATGAATTTCCCATTCATGAATTTCAGGCATATGATGTTTTCTATATTCGTATCTTTATTTCCTTTAAAACAAGCAGATTTTAGAGAGTTGTTTTACCTAAAGACGTCACTTTAAAAATTTTTTAAATGATACTGAACTGTTCTTTACTGAACAATAAAGGGCTTTCATTCTCCGATCTTCCTAAAAACATTTACAAAACCTTAAAAAAATATACTTCAGTGTAAAAAGAGATATGCCCTTAGAGTTTAGACATAGGAATGTTAATTGTTTCGCAGTTTTAGGATACGGTCCTTATTTTTCCATAATCTAAATTTTTGGAGAAACTGATATCAGATATCGACCAATACCAAACGATAAATACATATTCAGTGACATTTATAAATTTTCAAAATCATTTGCATTTTTATCATGAAACTTGCCAACTTGAAAGCTAAATATAGAAAATGAAAGAGTCATCCCAAGATATGGTATCTTTAAAATAATGTATGAATGGAATCATATTAGCTCGAATTCGTAAACATTGTGGCATTATTACATTATAGCATTCAGTATAGCAAGCGATTTCATTCAAAAGGATGTACTGTAATAAATATATTGCTCAGGAACAGATTTTCGAAATTATTGTATAAATAGCAAAGATGTTTTTCTTTCAACGAAGTCTATCCAACGGTTTTTAGACAGTTTCATTTAGTTTGACTTGTTTCATGTTTGTAAAGATGGAATTTTGTAATCGATCATTCACTCATTTTCTGATGTTGTAAGGCTTCAAACTTTTATACGCTTATGAGTTCCTGATGACATTATACTATTTTAGTATTTTCAAAACTACTTTATTGTCAATTTATCGATCACTTTAATTAAATTTTGATTCCATACGCGTGGCTCCTTCTGCTTGTGGATTCAATTCCATTAATTTCAAAATTCCATAACATTTGTACTAATATTTTATAAATTAAAAGACTAAAAAGTAAAAAACAGTTTAAATAAAAAATATTCTTCTTTTAACTACACTAATAAAAGTGCTTCAAAAAACTGACTTTTTAAAAAATTTATTATCAAATCATATTGAAGAAAACTAGGCTTTCTCTTACGATAGCAAAATTCTTAGAAAAGAGAACTAGAAAAAAGAATGCCGCATGATTTGGTCACAACAAAAGTATTCTATTGTTGAAAGTGAGGATCCTTTAAAAGCAATCCATTTAATCTTTTTTAAAGTATCACGTGTATGCGTTTCGACTGTTCTTGCATGTCACGTGGTAGTCCATTTCATCCATTTTAAAGTATCACGTAACGGTCAAGTAGCGTTTTTTATATGCTGTTGCCTTTGCAAAGAAATTCATTTTTCGACTCCCTTTCGCGATAGGTTTGCTTCGCATTACTTTTTATTTTCATTGTTTTCTTACGTATTTATTTTTAACTAAAGCTGTTTTGGAAGTGTAATATTTGACTTCATTTAATGATGAAGAGTAGGAGCGAATGAAGCAATTTTTCTTAGTTGCATTTTATTTCAGCAATAAAAATAATTCCTTCATTTTAATATTCTGTACTCCATTGAAAAGATAAACTCAATTCAAACATAGATTGTTTTCATGTTGAAGCTCTGGAATATATGTGAGATGAAAATAATAATAACACTCGTGGAAATACTTTGAAAGAATACGTGAATAACTTTTTGAAAGTTTTCACTTGTACAAGAATATTGAAATACTAGAACATTGAAATATAACAGTTACCTGTGCGTGTATATTTATTTTCATATGAGTTCCTGTTCTTATTTATGCGTCAATAATCTTTGTATAAAATTGCATCAGTTCTTGATATCACAGAAGATCGAAAGTAAATCTGATGCAACTATATTGAACAGTGTCTAGTAACACAACAATAAATTTCTCTAAAATTCCGAGAATAATATGTCTACATTTTATATGCATTTCAATTTTGTGAAGAACAAAGGAATGAAAAACACTTTTAGAATTTCTCTTTAATCATTTTTATATCTCGGAATCAGTAGACATGCCGTGTTAACATTTAAGATAAATAATGACGAAATTAAAATTCAAACAGACGACTTTAAATTTTACATTTTAGGCAAACTGAAGTGAATTTCATTTCTACTGGAATAGCATTCCAACGGTGTGATTCTATCTGTCGAATGTTTTATTTTACTAATCATTGCTCATAGTTTGTGACGAAAACAAGCAAAGAGGTCAAATTCTATTCTTAATATCATAAAAAAAATTTGATACCTAATTTAAATCAAATCATTTTTATATCCAACTTTAAATGATCTTCTGCCACTAGAGATATTTGTATAGTTACACCATTGAATGCGTTTCTTATAGAATTATATCCCAATTCAGCTGCCAATTTTTACCTCAGAAAATTGACAGATTTGCAAGTTAAACGCAAGAAAATAGTAAACAACTTTCATTATTGAAAACTATTTCTATCGAAAATTTAGAACCAGTTTATGATAGATCCAACTATGCAATTTTTTGCTTATAACTCAAAAACTATCAATTTTTAGTATATCATCATTATATACCAAAATAATCAGCACAAAATTTCCTACAGCTTAGGTCTATACAACTTTTGCTGCATTGCTTGATTCTGAGCTGACGAGCCACCACTGCACCTTTCATAACTCATAATTCTTCTGTTCGAAATTTAAAAGCACCTTATGAAAATTTTAAACAGAGAGCCCTTCTCTACCGTAGCATCTGGGTAACTGAATGAAAGGCCGCCACGATAATTAACACGGGCACTGTGATAGAACGCATAATAGCTCCCTTTACGAGCGGCTCATGCGACCACCCCAACCCCAAACACAGGGGTAGGGCCTGTCACCGGAGATGGGTCCGACAAGCCACACCACCATTTATGTGCCCACCAGGAACGGAAGACCTCGCTTACTTATCCGGCGGCTTCTCGTCCCCATGTTTAAAATGCCCCCCGGCGGGATGGCAGCTTATGAAAAGCGCAATTAAGTAATTGCTCCCTTTTTGCAATTTAAAAATCAGTGGCTTGTATTTACAATTAATAAAAGAACATGTGTGAAATACGGCAATGGTTTCATCTGACAATTGATAGAACTGCAAATTACAGACCCAACAAAACCGCAAAAACTTCACATTATTACAAACTATTAAGCTCGAAAATTTCGTGACAGCTTATGAAAGAAACAATTACCTAATTGCTCCCTTTTCGACGTGAAAGATCAGTAGCTTTCATCTACAATTAGGAAACAAAAGGTGGTAATGTTTGAAAATTTGTTCGGCAAAAGTTTTCAGAACCAGTTATAGAAAATTTAACATTGTAAAAATGTTACCTATAGTATTCTCTTCTTTCAATGGTGTCTTAAAGATAGTTTTTGTCACGAGTATCTTTATAGTTTGTTTTTCTTTTCCCCATCTTGTCACAAAGATCAAGCTTCAACTTAAAAATGAAAATTATATAACTTTTATTTATTTGAAGATTCCCAATAAAACGAAATATTAACTTAAACAACTCCTTGCTTACTGTAGAATAAAACGAATTCCGCGGTAACTACAAGAAAATTTGCATACGACTACACATTCCAGTATTAATTATTCATTAGAGTACCGAAATATCATTGAGAATTCCAAAAGTCTACGTACTTAGTCCAAATGTCTTTGCATACTTGATATAATGATATACGGATAGTATATAAATAAAATTAAATTCAGTGTCGTAAGTGACTTTAATATATATCCGAAACCTCGCCTTTCTAGACTGAAAAATTGTGTTTTGACGTCTTCTACTCGTCTTTTATGTCCTTGAATGCATTTTGAATAACCCCATAAAATTTCCATCGCATGATTAATAACGCACATAAAAATAACTATCATATTAGAGTACTTTGACTCTGACTCCAGTCTAATAAATCCTAATGGCATTGCATTTGACGACCCACATCGAGCAACTTGATCAGAGACGTTATATTCGAAGAAATTCAGATGCGGATAATCTTGACTCTCCTGTTCTCCTTCCCTCTCCTTCCTTCTTATTGGTTGGAAAGAAGAATGTTCTCTGCAGAATCCAATATATTTTCTTTTCCAGCTGTTCAAGTCAGCTTTCACTTGCAAGCCCAGCACCAAAAACTAATCATATCGAAGAGCTGGTTTCTAGGCCATGTATATGCTACTAATTATTCAACCAAGGAACTTTCTTGAATAATTTTCTGAATTTAAGAAAGATTTGGACTAAATTAAAAGTGAGATCTTTAAATTCTGGGCGTAGTGAAAATTTGCCGTGGGATGATGTCTTCTATCAAAAAATTTACTCTGATATCTGTGTATAAATTAATATTAATTAACTTGAATATTTTAAAACTTCTCGCAATGATATTGTAGTTTAATTAATTTACATTATTAGCGATGGTAATATAGTTTCTTTCTCAAATTCAGTTTGTATTAATGATTTAAGTCGATATTGTGAAAAATAGTTTAACTCATTTTCCATTATTTTCATGTATGTCCATAAAAAAATTTCGTATTCGAAAAACTGGAACTGCTGTTGATAAAAAATGTTATCGTACTTACACTACAGCATATTCTATAAATAAAATTTAAAAACTAAATGTTACTCGATTTTGCAAATTTGAAAATTACTTTTCATGAAATATAATAGATATACGTATAATACCCTTGACTTCCGATAAAAGTTTTTAAAAATAATAATTACAACACTAAGAGACAAATACAACAGTCGTGTTCAGAATTTGAGATATTTGTTAATGTACATATTAAAATTTCCTTTAAGACTAACACTTTATCATAAGTTTTATCTTGTGCTTTGTGAAGAAAATTGTTCAACAAAAATTTCTTCACGTCATGGAGAATGTATTTATAATTCTATTGGATGGAAATAAATAAAGTAAATTGCCTTATTATTATTATATTTTAAGCAAAAGTATAAAAAAATTACTTCACTTTTCAATTTCAGTTTATTTGGAAAATAAATTGTGTCTAAAGCATTAATAGAGTACCTTAACCACTTAACGGGTTTGCCCGAACACCGTTCGTGCGCTGCGAAAGGGAACTTCCCTGATTTGCCCGAACACCGCTCGGGCAGATCACTTTTCTATGACAATCTAATGATTATTCCGGCCTTTTCATATTCTTTAATTTGCCATGTTTCTAGTAAATGGCTCTAGCAATCTAGTTAATGTTGGATAGCAAAACAAGTGTAAACCAGTTTTTAGGTTAGGTTAGGTTAGGTAGACCAATTTTTAGGTCCTTTTTCCTCCTGCAATTAAAAATTATCAAAAATCAATAAAATCAATGCTTGTAACTGTTTTGACAGCTGATTTTAATTTATAAAATCAATCTGAATACAAAATTGCTTTTAAAAAATGTTCATATTTTTGGGCATAATATGGCAGAAAAAAAGAAATTGTTAAGTGGTTAAAGTGACTTTACAGTTACTTTACCGCTATAGCTACGCATGTCATATAATAACTAACAGCACGTTGTCTGTCTTATCCGTGACGCCTGGTTCTTTCCTCTCCTGAAAAATGCATAATGAAATCCAAAATAAAATTGGTGCGACATATGAGTATGAACTTACTCCATTTGGTAATAAGCGTGGTTTATTGCTGTACCTCAAATAAAGTTATGTTTAATTCAGAGCAGTCGCATGGCTGGAATTTTCCTGTTTCCTCTACTTTCTAAATATATTATGTAGGTAATGTTGGTATTATCTTTTGTTTCCTCTCACCTGTTGATACATTTAATTCTACTGAATTAAATGCCTTTTTGCCTACAATGTTTCTGTTAATGTTTTCCGTAAGATCCGAAATCAAACTGGCGAATTATCTCTACCTATTCAACACATAACAAACTTGATTTGATAAAAGAAAATTTGACGAATTTCAGATATTTATTGAGTTGAATCTTCTTAGTTGAAATTTGTTATTATTTAACATTTATTGAAAACCAGCTATGCTTCAAGAAATAATGTTTTAAATTAATAATATTTTAGAATCAATATTTTAAAGGACAATTTTTAAAAACAAAGATACAAGCAGGATTTTCCCAATATTTGTAACAAAATGCAGCTCTTTCTCCGAATTCCCTTGGAGGCCGCGGTGGCCTAGTGATAAGGTCTCGACCTCGCGACTGGAGGGTCGTAGGTTCGAAACCCGATTCCACTGAAGATCCGCCGTGTATGGGGCCTTCTGCACGCTAAATGATACGTAGTGGCCAAACACACTCCCGCTGGTGTGGCGTGGAAGCTTGGAGAGGGTGTGCCAGCTCGGATGTCGTCCTTGTCATCTGACCGCGGTTCAAAATTACGAGATCAGTCCCTAAATAGCCCTTGCGTTGCTTCTAAACGGGGCGTTAATCTAACCTAACCGAATTTCCTTGTATTTTAAAAATGCATTCTATAATCATTAGGGGCTAATGCTTTAGAAATAGTGAGTTAAGGCATATATATATATATATATATATATTATAAGTACTTTTCAGTCAAGTTAAGCAGAGCTTAACATTTCGTGTCTTCTTAGGAGTTCAGATAATAAATAAATAACCAAGAACGCATTGTGTAACACGTGTCAAACCTGCATGAAATTGTATCAGATGTTTACAATTGTATAAACTTTGTGTAAGTTAGAATATTAGTGGCGTCATATTTATGCGATAGGAATGGGACGTCTATGATTATCCAATAAATATAGCATTTTCGAAATTAACTGTGTTCATTTAATAGATTAATTCAATGCGAAGACGTGCAGGTTATATAGATGTTTAGAAAGTGTTAATGAATAAAGAGGTTCCAAAAATGAATTTTTCTCATCTACCCATAATAGAATTGATTTCATTGCAGGTGTTTCATTATGTATCTTACAGAAATAATTTGTTAAATAATATTACGTTTGATTTTAAAACTAGTGTTCCAGTTTTCAGCTATATCTGATAATCAATATGACCTATATTAAGAAACCAGATCTCCACTCCATATAATTCAATAAAATTCTTCTAGATATGTCATCGAAAACAAAAAATGGATTTTATGAGACAGTTCTGTATTTCAAAAATTTTCTAACAATATTTTAAGATTAGGATAATTTCATTTCACCCTTCCCTGTTGAATGTCTGATATTTCTGCAGAATAAATGGAAACTCACATTCCACAACTAGTCAATAAATATGGGTAGATACGAAAATCTGAATTGAAATTTGAAAAGAAAGACTTAAAGTAATAGGTCCATATTTTGTATTGCTGAATTGTTGTGACGCTTCTAAAACTCTGAATTTTTCTTCTTTTAAACTGGATTGCCTTATTTGATTTTATTAGACTAATTTGACATTTTAAAAGTATGAAATAAGCAGATTTTGTTGTAAAACTTCTTAGCATCATATCACCAAACTACACCTCTTTCTCTAGAGCTCATGTGGCTCCTATGCCGTTCGATAAAGATTTTATGAAACAATTCAATTAAATGACATAGGAATGAAAAGAGAAAAGTTACATTGTGCATGAACACAAAGACTACAGCCATATCTGCAAGATCTACACAAAAGAAAAATAATACGCTATATTTAGAGTACATGAACTCAAGAAAAAATTGACATGTGTTATGAGAATGAATCGATCGACATTCAGAACCATTTCAAATGTTAAACAGGCAAATAACAAAAGAAGCATTAAAAATTAACAAAAGAAGCATTAAAAATTAACAAAAGAAGCATTAAAAATAGAAATTTTTAATCCCAACTGGATTTTGATGGTTTTGGACGAAAATTCTTCGTTTAGCAAGGACTAAGGAGAAAGAACATTGTTTTGAGTTAGCATATACGAAAAATAAATGTTATTCAAACTAATGTACCATTAAAAGAAAGAACAGAAGGAAAAACTTATCATATGAATAGAAATAAAGATTTTCGACCCCTTAATCACTGTTAAGATTAATAAATAAACCTTACTTATTTGCAGTGATGATTTAATTGCGAGTTTGAGTTTTTTACCTACTTAATAAGTTTATTATTTGTATGTAAAAGAAATTTAGAAGACAGTATTCCTGTCAAACCTTAGGCAAAATATGAAATACTGTTAGCCTGTTTCTCTTTAGATATTTTTTTCTTTCCTTTGTTGAAAAGATAAGGAAGATATTAATGGAAATGGGCGTAATAGATAGCATTCCGATTTTTTTAAATAAACAAAGAAATTGAAAAATTAATCTATGTTTGAGTAGACTGAAATTGCTACGACTCTACTATGTTATTGCTTCGACTCGCTTTTGACGGCTTTTAGAGATCTGCATAAGCCATCCGAGGAAAGCCCTTGATGAATTAGAGTTCGTGTTTTATGAACACGTAACTTAACTATCAAGCAGGAGGGTAGGAGTATTTAATACTTCGGATCTAAGTTAGACAAAATAAAGTGAAAACAATATTTAAACTGACAATTCACAAATTATAAATTAAGGGCATCAATCTTTTAATCACGATGATCATGATCCAAATTTTTATTGATAATAAATAAAATATTTAAGAAGTATATTAATTCAAAATCAATTAAATTTTGGCAACTAGCTATTATTGATAAACCGAATGTCACATGAGTAAAATCTGAAAAAAATTCCTCACGCTCTTAGCTTAAGATTTTTAATTAAGGGAGTCAATTCCTGTTTGCGTGATATAAGTCAAACTAGCAGTAAGCGCACGGCGTTGCCCTTGGCATAATGACTTCAACAAAATAAAAAAGCCCAGAATGACATAAAATAAATTTTTAAAAACTAACGAAAACAAAAGACGTGATTGATGTTTCCTCAGGGCGCTCTGAGCGGTGTGTTCTGTCGTGAAGTAGACTCTCTGACCATTGTCAAGGTGAACGCTTAGTTGAACCACGGAGGTGTGTCGCTCGTGAATCGGGAAGTTGAGTATTCTCCATACTGCTTCGTTGCTGCTGATGTATCTATCCATTTGATTCTGGTGGATTTCATTTAGGTCATTTTCTCCACTGGTGAGTTTAAACACAGCCATGTCGTATCCGTTGTTGACGTACTTGATAGACTTAACAGAATTGCAATATTCCACGTTGATATGCTCACTGAAATTTTTTTAACAAAGGGCAGTATTGTACAATCCAAGTACTATCCACAGACACTTTAAATCCACGAAAACTGATGTTTGCAGTAAATCCCCCATCTTGTGAAGACATACGACGATATAGTGGATATCCGTCCTGTCCTGTTTGTGTTTCATTTAAGCAATGGCGTGGGTATCGCTTTGTGCAAATTCCATCCTTAATACATGGAGAACGTGTATACATGCTTCCACATGGGCTGTGCACCATCTGCTTTGCTACAACGCATAAAAGATCTGGGTCTTCTTGAGAATTAGAGATCTCTGCGCTAATAAAGTCATCCACTCTGTGAACGTGCAACGAGTCTTGGAGATAAATGAGAATAAGGGCATGAGAAAGTCCTCACTTCTGTCACTCTATCGCATACATATTGCACTTAACTTCTCCAAGCATCTTTGCCCTTGTGATAAGATTCATGAGTGTTTTTTTCTTTTGATGAAAGACTCTTGCTAATAAATCATGACGATCCTGTGGTTTTAGCCCAACGAATAATTCTTTCTGTATCGCCGCCCAGGTGAAAATTTTAATTCAGTAAATTACGTTAGTCTGTCAAAGCAAACGTCATTAAAATATAATTAAAATGCTAATTCTCCATACTGCTTCGTTGCTGCTGATATATCTCCCCATTTGATACTGGTGGATTTCATTTAAGTCATGTTCGGCCAAAAACGTGCGAAAAATCATCCTAAGCGAAGCAAAACATTAAATTAAAAATTTTCTAGATTAAATTTAAATATTCAGGCTTCAAAGTGCATTGAGTCACCATTACGTCTACCTCTGAACCAAATTTCAAGGCTGTAGATACAGTATTTTTAGTCTTAACATCGCACGCACACAGACACAAACATTGCCTTTTATAAGTATAGATTGATATACGTAATATCTCAGAGAGTTTGATTTACAGATTCCACAAAATTTTGGTGGAATAAAATATGAAAGCAAAATGTTTAGGATATTAACTCAACTTTCAACATTGAAAGAGAAATACGCAATTAAATATTTATTTAAACAATGAAAACGGTTTGAATTGCGTTGCAACAATGAAAAGTATTGTTGTAAATTATGCCAAAAATATATTTTTAAAAATTTGTTAAAATTAGAGAAAATATTGTATGGCAACTTTTTCTTTTATAACAAACTTTTAGACATTTAAAATAAACTTCATTAGAACGGAAATTGTTTGTTCTATCTTACGGTGTATCTATTTTCTTGATACAATTGTTAAAAAAAATGCAATGGAGAAATGAGTATGAAAAATCACTCAAAAAACCACAAAATATTAAATAAAAGATTTTCTCGATCGAATTTTAAAAATAGGGTTTCGAGGTGCATTGCGTTACCATTAGTACTACCATTTCAGGCCTCTAAGTGCAATATTTTAGGTCTAAACTTCACAGACACACACACACAAACAGTGCATTATATACAGTGTGGCCGCTAAAGTCCGTTGTCACCCCAATAATTTCTGAACGGCAAGAGATATAGTCAAAAAAGTGGGGTCTAGATATAGTAAAGTTGCCATGCGCTACGCAAGGAAACCGCTTACAGAGCTACGTGGCGGCAAAATTCGGAGTTAGCGTTCTTATCTCAGAAACGGTATGATATACGGGAAAAAGGTCAATTACAAAGTTGTTCAGCATCATCTATTTATTACAGAAAAACATCTTGCGCACAAAAATAATACAAATGAAAAGCACAAAACGCACATTTGCTTGATCGCGTTGAACAAAACTGCAGTTGCCGGAAATGAGGCTCATCTATCTGTCATGCTCAAAATGGTGCCCTTCAGCAACAGTACACCATCTGGACACGGGACTGCACTTCCCGCGGCACACTGTACAGCATGGCAGGCGACAGGCTGGCACAAGCATCCGTAATACTGTTTCAAAGTTCCTGCAATGTTGGTGGAGGAGTTGCATACACTCGCTGTTTGATGTATCCCCACAGGATAAAGTCCATTGGGTTCAGGTCAGATGAACGTGGAGGCCATTCTACTCAACCACCATACCCGATGATTTGTTGCTGGAATGTGTCCCGAATGTACTGTTGGATACTTGATACCTTGTGCGGATGGGCGTTGTCGTATTGGAACCATACATTCCGGAGGTCACTCAACAGCAAATCCTCTAGAAAATCGGATATTACATCCATCCTTTTCTCTTTTCTTCCGCGTTATGTCGCGTTATAATTGTGGTAGTTGGGAACCAAACAAATATGCATTTAACGCCTTCTTTTTTTAACATTACTGTACGGCAGTTGTCTTCTCTTACTAAATCGATGATGCAGAACAATTTTGTAATTGACTTTTTCCCCGTATATCGTACCGTTTTTGAGATAAGAACGCTAACTCCGAATTTTGCCTCCAGGTGGCGCTGTAAGTGGTTTCCTTGCGTAGCGCATGGCAACTTTACTATACCTAGACCCCACTTTTATGACTATAGCTCTTGCCGTTCAGAAATTATTGGGGTGACAACGGACTTCAGCGGCCACAATGTATAGAGAGAGATAAGCCAAGTCATTTTTTTCTGGAATCCATTGAATATCTTTTGGGAGGCAAAAAAGAACATAAAGTCACAACACAGAATGAGGCATTGAGCAATAAGATGCTAGGTGACAAGCCCAGTTACGTTTGTCATGTGACTTTGATACGTGAATTGAATCGATTAACCAAACAACAAAATGTATCTTATACTAAACTTAAAATTTCATTTTGAACACACTATCAGGCTTGTTAACTATCGTTAAAAATGGGAAACAAATAAGTACTTTAATTTCTTTTTTTCTGGAATTGCAAGTTATTTCGACGCTTTTGACCCACTGTCATGGTAACCATGATTGTTTACGCGTGTCAGCTTATGGATTCTTGCGTATCGGTTGATTCATGTGTAAAGCATATAAACTATCCTACCTATAAACCAATTTTCACAACATGCAATCTTTCACATGATTCCTCATAAAAGAGAGACCTATTTCTTCTTTAATCCTTAGTGGCAATTTAAACCTTCGTAAATAGCAACTATGAAAAAAGAGCACGCGAATTAATAACTAATACTAAATCTTTTGAAATTCAATTTGCATGGATGCAAACGATAAAATTATTCAAACTTATGCAAATTCTACGTCAGTAGCCCTTAATCTTTTTCTACATTTCTATCCATCGTCATGCTATTTCGAGAATCTTTATTCTTTTCAAACGAACGCAAATGAATGGATAAATAAATAGCTGATTATTAAAGCGTCAATCGTTTGCACAACTCTTTAGAAGATCTGTAATAACGGGTTCAAGACCTATTTCTTCTTAAATCTGTTGATTACAGGCACCATTGCACCCGAAGATCATAATCAAAGGCGTTCATGTTCTTCTTCCATTCAATTATTCTTTTCCTTTTCTTCCGAAGAACGTAAAATCAAACTCATCTTCAACGCCAGGGTTATCTACACAAAGTTTAAAAAAAGTTTGGAAAAAATGCAAATACTTCCCTCAAAACAAAATGGGAAATGAATGTCTAACACATGTGTGGATTCCGATTTGGGTTCACTTATTATTTTCTTTCACAGATCTTAGAATAGATTTAAATAATGAGTTTCGATTTCTTGTTTCCTAAATGTATTGAATTCAATGAAAATGTTTCGGTATTAGACCTCAGGCGCTGGCTGGAATCTTTCTTTTCTTTTCATTTTTTTCAGCCTTACTGATGATTTAAATTGATTCATGGAAATGCTCCCAGCTATAAAACGTATCTCTGCTTAATAAAGTTTTATTTTCCAAAACATTTTCGAAACGTATTTGCAATGAATAATCGCGAAGAAAATAAATCTTCCAAGCATAATAGATACCAAAATAAATTCAAAGTGTCTTTATTTGGGAAGGTCATGCTCCAAAGAGCTAACTATATTAACCTTGCGAATTCTTCCAGAAAAATTTAATTTACAAGATTATTTTCATATACAATTTATAGTTAAATATTTTTTTATTGATATGAGCTACAATAATAATCTTATTAGTTATTGGGTATTATATAATGTATACTGAATGTAATAAAAGGCTTTCTTCCGGTTTATAACAAGTATTAGTTAAACTTTGTGTCTCATAATTTTAAAAAATTACTTTATGAAGATTATTTTAACGCTGTAAATGAATTTGTATCTTTCTGTTCTATTCAGATATTGTATATATCTTTGCTTGAATAGAGAATTTCATTAAGTAGCTATGAAGGCGAGTTTTTAGTGATTTATTTACAATTAGTTTTGTAAATAATCTTTTAAATATATTTTTGAGCGAATGTATATAAATAATTATACTGTAAAAGTTGGAAGAAAATCTCCAGATATTATGTAACTGATAATTATAATTGCTTCAACATCAACATCTTGCATTTGTTTTTCTATAAATGCTTTCATTACGTATGGTAATGTATTCTTGACAGTTCTTTCCATTAATTGTAAAATTTCCTCTTTCCCTATTGGTGTATCCTAAAGTAACAAAAATTTACAATTAGGTCTGGATGATAATCAGATTTCATCATCATGATATAGCGTCTAAGATAATTCAATACATCGCAATATATTGCGATTTTAATACTTTTAATTGAATTATATATTGAAATACACTCCTTAACATGCTGACTAATTAGAATTAATGTAATTTTCGGTTTATATTGCAAAACTTCCATTTGATTCTCTAGAAATATCTTCATTTTATTCCGGCAAAATAATAAACACAACGATGTTAGTACCACTAATTAAGAGGGTTGTATTGGAATTTTTACCATTATTAAGTTATAAAAGCTCAGTTGTTAGAGGTTCACTATAGAACGTCATATAAATTCTGTTATTCCTACAAATATTGAAGAAGTTTATTAAATTTCTCAATGTTTGTTTATTAAATTTATGTTTCTTTAACTCATCACAGATACAAAAATAGCAATACTTTTATCTTCTTAATTACGAAATTTCTTTTTAATTCAGAGTTTAAAAGTTAAACCTATTATTAATTATTAAGATGCTTAATTATTTTCTCAGAACATTTTTTATTACCGATATATATGATCAGCATTTGTCAAAATTCAAATGAGTAACCCGAATTTTAGCGAATACATACTATAACTAAAGAAATTAATATTGGAAATTAAAAGAGAGATTAAAAAACTGCTTTTCAAAAATATGTAAATTATTAATTGTTGGAACAACTTTATTTAACCGAATGTTAAAGAAAAAATTTACAATGCATTATGAAATTTATACAGGGTTCTTTTTATTTCAGTCGAAAAATATTAATCTGTATTGAAGAGCAGCATAAAAATTCCTTCGAAAAAAGCTAACAAAAGAACTACTATGAAAGCAGTTGAAAGAACGAGGAAAAAATTGCAACGCTTTCTCATTCATTTAAACACACTGAAGTAATAAAATCAATTATAATATTTATGATTTTGAACATTATTACCCTCTTTTATTATTTTACCTGCAGATCTTGAAAACAAAATAGTAATGCTTTTCAAAAATCTACACTATTAAAATCCGATTGCATGTTTGTTTGTTTGTATGTATGTATGTATGTATGTATGTATGGCTATCTTCTCATGAACCGCCGAACGGAGAAGAGCGCGGAAAGTACCAAAAGATGGGGAATAATTCAAGGAATCCATTTCGGCTATTTATATTCCTAAATTTTAATTAGTGAAAAAGATATTAATAAAAAACTAATTTACAACAATACTTTTCATTGTTTCGGATAATTTATAACAATACTTTTCATTGTTGCAGCGCAATTCAAAATATATTTTATTGTTGAAGTTGTTTACTTTAAAGAACATTGTTACAACAACAATAAAAAAAGTGACGCTGACAGAAATAAAAAATGTATTGTTGTGGAAGTGTATAAATTCTTTTTTCTATCCCGTGATATAACGTCAAACAGAATAATTTAAACGAATTTACAGGCGCCGAAAGATATAGATTATGGGAATAATTATCTAAAAGAGGAGTTTCAGGGGATGCTGCCTGTAGACAGCAGGCAATTATGAAACGTGAAAGAAGAGTTGCTGCAACTGACGAAGAAAGAAACCGTCGATTTTCAACTATGGCAAAAAGTGGCCAGGACAGAAGAACAAAATAATAGCCTATTGTCAGTAATGGCACAACATGGCCAGAAGAGATTAGCGGAAGAAACCGAAGAACAACGAAATAGAGGATTGTCAGACATGGCACAACGCGGCCGGGAGAGAAAAGCCGAAGAAACAGAAGAACAAAGAAATAGCCGATTGTCAGACATGGCACAACGTAGCCAGGGGAGAAGAGCCAAAAAAAGCAGAAGAACAAAGCAATAGCCGATTAATCAGACAAGACGTGTCACGTGACCTCAAGGAATGACGCATTATTCGAGATAGCCCATTATAGAAACTTTTATCATCTATCCTATTAAAATTCGAACGTCAACAGACGTATGTATGTCCTTCTATCTTCTCACGAACCACTGAATCCTAAAACTAGCTGTAAGTACCAAAAGATGGAAAATAATCCAAGGAATCCATTTCGACTATTTAAATTCCGAAATTGTAATTAGTTAAAGAGATATTAATTAAAAACGTCAAAATTATTAAATTGACGTGCTGCAATCTATTGGCAGCATGGTGAATTTATTCACGGCGGATTCTTTTTTTCCCCTATTGTTAGTTTTCACATCCGCTGTTGCATTTTTTTATTCATTTAACGGAAGTTGGTATTTCTTTTTGAGCGAGCATCTGTGTTTGGATTTATTAATAATGGACAAAAGTCGTTTTCCTGCATTTTTCTTTCTTTTTTGAAGTACGGTGTTTCTCAACATTTACGTTTGTTGGGGGAAAATATTTATTCATTTTTATCCGGTTTTATTCATTATTATTCAAATGCGGGCAAGACGAAAATGTATGTTTCTTGTGTTTAATTTATCAGTTTGGTGTGCTAGTAAATCGTTTATCGTTTCTGTTTTTTATTTCGTTTTATTTTTTCTTTTGCTAAACGAATATCATGCTCATCTGTTTTAATTTATAAGCATTATAATTCTCGCGTTTTCATTCAAACCAAACTGCTTTAAGGTAGTAAAAAGGCTAGAACTGAAAGTTTTAATCCAACAAGAGAGGATTCAAAACAGATTTAAGTTTTTGGGGGAAGCTTAGTGACAATATTTGTAGGGAAAAAAAACAGAGGCGGGCATATGAGAAAATGTGGATTCCGAGAAACGCTGGGTTATTAACTATAAGATAATTAAAATGTTGGATTTAAAAATTTTAATTAAACAATATCGAATTCAAAGGATTTTTTACGTTTTGGGGGGAACGTAACGTTTACGTTAGCGACAATATATGTAAAAAAAAAATCGGAGGCGGGCATATGAAAATTAGTAATAAAAAGACTAGATTTGTGAAAGAATATTTACATTTCTTGGGGAAAGTAAGTGACAATATTTGTTGAAAAAAACGGAACCGGGCATATGAAAAAATATGGATCCCAAGGCCTCACGTGATCTCACTTCTCTCCGCTCGGGAATATCCCATTATTCAAGATTGCCCGTGCAACGCCGGGCCATGTAGCTAGTATGTAAATTATTAATTGTTGGAACAATAGAATTTAACCGAATGTTAAAGAAGAAATTTACAATGCATTTTGAAATTTATACAGGGCTCTTTTTATGTCAGTCGTAAAAAATATTAATCGGCATTGAAGAGCAGCATAAAAATTCCTGCGAAAAAAGTTAACAAGAGAACTGCTATGAAAGCAGTTGAAAGAACGAGGGAAAAATTGCCATGCATTCTCATTCATTTAAACACACTGAAGTAATAAAATCACTTAAAATATTTATGATTTTGAATATTATTACTTTCTTTTATTATTTTTCCCGCAGATCTTGAAAACAAAATAATACTAAATTTTTTAAGATGAAATAATCGAGTACAATCATCTTCGGTCTGATCGCTCATACATTTTATATTAATTGGCAGAATTGTTAATTTATAGGTTATGAAATCATAACGTGCAATGTTGAAATGTTAATTGTGTAATCAATATTTCTACAAAAACTGCGAATCTGTTTCTAATTGCAAATTGAATTAATTTGAAATTGGAGATTATCTGTCTTTCCCCACTGAACTAACGGCTGTCATCTACGATTCTTAGTGATGACAGGCGGTAACTGTTTAGCATAGAAACTAAGTCCAATCGATATGCTCTCCGATTGCTTTCACGATACCATTCCCGATGCATTATGATTTTACTTCACAGTCAAATTCGGAGACAGGGTGATTCACTACTAAACCTAGAATTTCTTCGTTTCAAAAGTTTAATCAATGCAGTGGCGGCTCGTCCATAAGAGCTGCAGAGCTGCAGTCCCCCCCTGAAATTATTTTAAAAGATTGTATTTTCGTTTTTATTCTAATTGGCTTACTTTTCCACTTTGAGAATTCAGTGATCAACGAAAATGGCAAAAAGTAATAAAAAATGTAAAAGCAAGACTGAAAATCAATCAAGAATTAAGAGAGAGACAGACCAGAGCTGCATCAAGTTTTGCCCTTCCTACGGATCCGATATTAACGCAAAAAGCAAAGCGAAGCGGGAGAAAAGCAACCCTTTATCCGCTTGAAATAGCATTCATTTAAGGTGCATTTTTTTCCAACTCCCATTTCGCGCGACTTCCTCATTTGGCTCTTTTTCGCTTTTTCTCAGTAGTTCAGTCGTTAAGTCATTTTTTAATTCAATTCTGGTGGAGTTGTAATTTTTTGTTTCTTTATGTTTTTTCGGGTGCTGATTACGATTCTGAGGTTTTCCAGCAATTATTTTTGTTGGAATTTTAGTTATAGCCAAAAAACATTTTAAACATTTCTCCAGTTTTTTGCTTATAACTAAAAAACTATCAATTTTTAATATATCATAATTATCATACCAAAATAATCAGCACAAAATTTCCTACAACTTAGGTCTATAAAACTTTTGCAGAACTGCTTGTTTCTGAGCTGACGAGCCGCCACTCAATCATTTCCACAGAATAGCACTGAAACGCTTTTAGAATATATCTTTTAAAATTTATTTTTATTATTTAAATTTTTTTATTAATTTTTTTAAATATAAGTAACAAAAATTATGAATCAACACGATATCGATCAATCGATATTTTCAAAAATTGGTTGTAGAAAAATTTGTTTTTTCGGAACATCGATTTTTTCGATTAATTGAAAGTCAGCAAAGCGCTATATAAAACCACGCACTCTGCATTTGAGGTATATAAACAGGGTGTTTCACAACAGCATGTTCTGCAGGCGTGGAATGTTCGAAGACGAATTAGAGTCCTATAGCAAAGCCAGGTTGCAAAATCTTATCAAGAAATTATCACACGTAATATAAGTCTCAGTAAAGACAACAGGTAGTGTTCTGAAATGCAAAGAAGTTATAGGTGGTGTTCGAAGTTTCGTGAACGATCTGGAATCGCAAGTATTCTGGAAGATAACTGGATTTTTAGAACGACCACGGTAGTATGAGGCATGCGTTTGACAATATCCTCAGCACTGTACTCTGAAGCATTGTGCACCCAAGCTTCCAGATTACCCCAGAAAAAATTATCAAAGCAGAATTGTTCCTGTGGTAGATTTGGCCAAATTATGCAACACTATGTTCACTCCATCATTGTCTAAATGTTACGTTTTACTATTGTCAAACGGCATCGCTGAAATTGGCCAGGGTGTCATGCTAAATGAATTTGTGAGTTATCGTTAGCAAATATAAAAAGTATATTATTTATAATTTTAATTAGAATTGTATACACATAAATATGAATATATTAATGGAATGCTTATCATTGTCTTATTTGAAACAAAACAAATATATCTTCATTGTAAATTTTCTTTTCGCTCAATTATAATAACTGATTTCGCAACCCAGATAACTGTTCGGTTTTCCGATCGGAACTTCTTGCAATCAGAGAGGCATTGGATTTCGCCCTTCCTTTTGAAACTAGCGACACCTATATTTTGACGGACAGCAAAAGTTCAATCCAATACTTAAAAAAATTGGCCGAAAATTCCAGAAAAAACCGGTCAAGAAATTATTTCCAAAATTGTTACACTTTAACAGAAAAGCAGAGTTTTCATTCAATGGATTTCCTCCCATGTTGGAGTCTTCGGCAATGAGGTGGCGGACTTGCTTGCGAAAGAGGGAAGTGCTCTTCCTTCTGCTGCCTCTGGTGAACTCTTCGCGTCCGAAATATTTTCTATCCACAGGGATAAAGCAAATTCTACTTGGAAAGTCCCTCCAGCACACGAATGGTATGCTGGAAATCGACCTGATCTGTCTCTACAGTCCGAAGGTACAAGATCCGCACAGACTGCATTGGCCAGACTTCGTAGTGGCCATATCAAAAGCTTGAAATTCGTCGACAAAGAAAAGTCTTATTCCTCTTGGCCTTGTTCCTGTCCTGCTTCTCCTGCTCATGTCATTGACTGTATTGGCGCCTCTGCGAGGCTGCTGTGGAGTGAGGGGGAAATGGACTTGTGGTACTGTTAGAGCGACATGGTATCATGGACCTGGTCTAGTATTTGGACCAGGGGAACATGAAACAACAACAACATAATAACAGAATGTGACATAAATGATCGTGTAAAAGTTCAATTTGCTAAATTTATCTTACCTATATAACAAATACATTTAATATACCTTTAGTTGAAGTTATAGAAGTATTAAATAAGAGAGGTTTTGGTATGAGTTCCAAAAAATTTAGTTCACTTGTGTCCATATCGGTATCGCGGAAAAGGAAGTGAAACATAACAATAACAGGAAATATTCCTCCCCCAAAAAATTGGTATTACTCCAGACGATAAATTTCTAATAAAAACAACGAAAGCGCTTAGGAAGGAACATAATTTATCGCTTTTCTAGTCGCACAGTTTAAAAGAAGCAACTTTTAACGGGCAGTCAGGAAAGTTGTGATATTCCTTATTCTTCTGTTGTTTGTAATATTGAAATCTTTTAAAAGAAAAAAAGCTAGCTCAGTAAAACTTTTTTTCTTTCGTAAATTCCTATGAAATTATTTTAGGAATTCTTAAAACTCATTAACTATCTCAATACCTTCTAAATGTATTTAAGAAGTAGGAAATGGGTTAAAATAATAGTTTAACATATTCTTATTCGTAATTTATTTACACATTTATCGTTCATTATGATAATAAAAAGTACCAAAATCTTTATATTGTTTTATAAATGCCAAAACAATCGTACTTGAATCTTTTAGTGAGTATAAATTTTAAAGAAATACCATAAACAATGATTACGGAATTAGATTTAATGTGAAAAGGTCCAATTTAAATGTAACTTAGAAATTTAGGTAATTTTATATATAAGATTTTGTTATTTATCCACTAATCGCCAAATTTACCAGGACTTTTGTATTCCATTACATTATAAAGACTTGAAAATTGATATAAATTCTTATCAAATCAAACCAACATTGAATCTAAATAATCGAAATCTTTGAACTTTGAATCACATTGATATATAAAAATGGCCTTTTTGACCTGAAATCTTTGTGCATTGGAGGCATCTCGTTAGATGAGATCACCAGACTGAAAAATTTGCATTGAGGTTTTGGCATTCATGTATTCCTTGTGTAGCGTTAGCATTATTTCTGTCTGATATCAAAATCGGATATAGATTTGGACGTGAGAATGCATACTTAAATTCGAAAATGTCGAAGAGCGATGCAGTGTGAATCTTCTTATGATACATCATTCTTTGTTACAAGAAAAAATGAATGTATTTCCTTGATGGAAACGTAGTCTAGACGTAGGTGTCTGAGAATGTTAGTAAAAGAAACTCTGTAGTGCCGATATTTCAACATTTAGAGAGTCAAAAAAATTATAAGTCGACCTGTTTTATTGGCTTGCAGTTTGCTACACAATGAAAACAAGGTTGGTAAAGTGTCGATTTCATGATTGAAAATTCACAGGTTAATTGCCTCTAGATCCCATGCAACTGAGACTAGTTAAATCTTTTACAGCGAAAATAGGCTAATTGAGGGATATAGTTTATAAAATAATCAAGATAGTATCGATGATATGGTACTTTTCCATCTTTGCTGACTAATAGTAGATAGTATTCTTGATTACGTGATAAGCGATAGCTTTTTGGAAATGATCTTATCAAACCAAATATTAATGTAATACTTCCTAAAAAATTATGTTTTAAATTTTTCAAGTAGTTTCCTAGCCTGCTTGATTATAAAGATAAATTTTAATTAGGTTTGTGTATGTACAGTTCTTCTCGAATTCCTTTTAATGCTTGTATTTTTTCAGATGTATGTATTATGCCAAATGTGAAATTTTCAGCTGATATACTAAATCTTCAGTGCTTCAGATATTGTTCGATTATCTCAACCAAACACAATCCAACAAATTAAATTCAATTCTTTTTATCCAAGCTGATTCAATGTATTACCAAAAAACTCTTTACAATCACTTTTAACACACTGGCTTAATTGTATGTGTAGTAATATCCTTTAACATGTTATTCTCCCATTCCTGTAATGCGTTTTGATGGAAAGAAACAAGAGAGGAGCATACATTCACCGCTTTTAAGAAGAATTAATTTATTGTTTGTTCAAGCAAAGTAAGCATTTTTGTCCTTCTAATAGAATATACCCTTTTAATTACATCTACAAAGCAGTTCTGGTACGCTGAAATCAAATTTAATTAAATCAGGAAGACCTGAAAAGCAATTTGGAGGTTTCATATTATTTTTCTGGAGCGAACACAAAATTAAACCTTATACAGATGCATTAACCACCTTTTCGAGTAATTCATCCTTATAAAGGACTTAACTCAGTCGTCTACAGAACAAAACGCTTCGAAGGGCAGAAGTAATTTTTCCCGAAGCGTCTCTAAGTTAAACACTTCATATTTTAAGCATCTCGCAGGAGATTCTGGAAGTCCTCCGTGCTATTTTATGAAGGCATGCAGGCTTAAAATATCTTTTTCGTAATTACAGGCGACTTCAAAACTTTTTCAAGAGGAAATGCATAAGCTGCACTCTACTTTCTTTCTGGGACCTTTAATTTATTTCTACTTAACTAGTTCCACGTACAGAGTTAATTTTACAGAATTTTAATAGTTTTTAAGAGCTAATGCCATGTGAGTAATTTGTTTTAGAGCTTTTTTCCCCGTTCGAACTCTTAATGAAAAACTATGTTGTAATAATTTTATTTAAAGGCTAGTTATTTTGTTTCTTTTTCACATATATGTATTTTTTATTATAAGCCACAAACCCTTAATAACTGTTTTTATGCATAGATAAAATGCAAAAAGCAAGGAAAAATGTACCAAGACTTGGATATTTCCAGAAACTTTATGGGAAGACTCTTTACAATATTCCTTCATGTAACAACGAATAGAAGGGCATTTATTAAGAGGTTTTCATAATTAAAAATTATTATTTGATCTAGATGAAAATTAACACATTATTGACTCGAGACGTCATGTGATGTCTTTTGATTTTCCCTTAGAAACTTTTAGGATAAATCGCTGTTTATATATGTCAGTTTCTATAAAATTCTGCCATTCAGTATTGTATTAAAGAAATTTATGTAAATATTGAATGTTTTTTATCACAATTTTATTTAAATCTATCCAGGATCATAAATTTCATGTTTGTAAATTTGGAATATTGTAATCGATTTTTTACTTACTTCCATGTAGAAGAGAGTTACAAATTTTATACAAATGTAGGTTCCCAGTATAATGTTATGATATTTTCAGAAATTAATTATTATTTATTCGATTAATTTCAATCAAATTTTTATTTTATGTAAGAGGCGCCACCTGTTAGAGAATTTGAGAAAAATTTAATTACAATATTCCGTAATAATTGTAATAATGAATTAGGAAATATAGTGACCACTCATAAGCAGAAAACAATAAAAGAAGCGCTTTTATTAGTATCCTTAAATATAGGAAACCTTTTATTTTTTTGACTTGTTATCAAAAATTGTATCAGTATTTTTTATCAAAAATTGTATCAGTATTTTATATCAAAAATTGTATCAGTATTTTTTTATCAAAAATTGTATTAGTATTTTTTTATCAAAAATTGTATCCGTATTTTTTATCAAAAATCAGAGGGTCAAAACAAAAACATAAATGCGTGAGACGATGAAAAAAATATTATAAGTAAATGAAGCCAAACAGAAATCATTAGAAACAAAATTTCTAAGCATTCATTAAAAATTAAAAGATATCAATATGATTGAAATTCCAGTTTACTTACAATATTTTTGTCAGTGCCTCACACTTTTACATTTTTGCTTCGATAAAAAAATTATTTGCCACTTTTGAGTACCTACACTACTAAAAGCGTGATTTTAAAACGTTTTTATTTTTATTTTTAATTTGCACCGAATTCTTAATAGTGCGAATGATGTGATAATATCAAAATGAAATTTGAAAAGGAGAAATGAAATCCTATTCAAATTGGAATGCATATGGCAAATCTTTTATCTTCAGTTGGCTATGTTCTGCAAAATTACTTCCATTTTCTTGATAATTGAATGGGGATACAATTTTAGTCTAGCTTTTTGTATTCTTTTTCTTAATGCGCCTTACAGCCAATTTTCCAGAATTTTATAGCCTGTCTAGTAGAGCGGCTCAAAAAATAGAAATATCATAGGAAGTAGTGCGAAAAAGTTGTAATCTCCCATCATTAAAAAGTGTGCGAAATCTTATAACTCTGGATTGATATCTTCTGTCGCCTCAATAGGCCGAAAGTTGTGAAAATTGGACTGAAAATTGTTAAAATTCAAAAATTAATAAATAATCTCATATTTCGTTTTTCGGTTTGCGGTAGTGCTTAAGAGTTACTATTTCTTAACAACAGTACCTTTTCAAAATTTTAGAATAATAGGTTAACATCTTCTGTCGCCTCAACGACACTGAATTTTTGAAATTAAAGGCAAATTTTTAAATAAATATGCGTTTCAATTATCTCATTATAATGCGAACAGAAACTTGATTCAACCTTTCAAACATACAAATTGCAAAAGCACTATTGTTTGTAATCTTTTTGGACTCAAATTTTGACATGTGTTTTCTGGATTCTAGTGAAGCTCCAATAAATCCATCCCTGCTCTGAGGTCCAATTGTTTTGCTGGAGGCTTCAAAGACGAGTTTCACAATCCGCTCAACTACTTGTGTGAGTGAAGTAAATTTAATGAAGTCCCCGCCGGTTATTGGCATATTGTTCTGTATCATCTTCAGAACTTCATGAGAACTGGAGGCGATGTGATATAACAAGTTTGCCAGTCAATGAGATCTGCGTAGTCTGCAGCTCCAAATGTAACAGCAGGAATAACGAATATACGAACACAATTTCCATCTGGGCCAATTTCTCTTGCCTTGATAATTCGCCGAGCTGCAAGGGTTCTAATATGACATCTCTCATCAGTTAACATGGCCAAAAGTATGTTTTCTGGAACCTCAAAGTAAGCTTTGAGAGAAATTACTGGTTCAATTATGTCATTTGTCAAATTTATTCTTAGGCAAGTACAGAGATGAGCTGATGAAATGCTACAAGCGACTAGCATCGTCCTTTATGGAATGATGAACCTTAATTCGGAACCATGAGGATGCGTAGACTCTTAGAATGAATACAACCAAAGTTACCAATTCATTTGATAGGGCTGATATATAAAACTCAATATTCGATTTGTAGTTGTTAGCCAGAGGGCCAAATTCAACATTCCTGGTTGACGCTTAGCTAGATCCGAAGAACAAACGCCAGAACTAATGGCTGTGCAAATGTCTAATAAGTATCTCTGATCACAACTTAGGTTGGTGGAATCAGTGCCTGGCAAGTCGCATTTAATAATATTAAAAGCAACAAGTGGAAGCTTCTCTCATCCTTTCAAGTTTCGTCCAATGTCTCCGATGTAAGACGAGAGACCAGAAGACTTGCCGTCTATGTACTCAAATAGGTGTCGTAATGGCAACTCATTGAAATGAAGTAAGCAGATAATCCACTGGATTGGTCTCTGAAGTTTCAATTCAAGCCTGCGAATTACATCATTATACACTCCAATTTTCACGGCTGTGCCGTCACATCCCAGAACAATAAGGTTGCTTAAATCATCCAATAACGCATTGGTTGCTTATTCATAAATAATCCTGTTGGATATATCAAGACTAGATCCACTTTCAGATGCAATATGCCCCATGTATGTGGAACCAAGCTACGATATGATACAATAATGCTCTTCTATCATTGTTCTTTGAAAGTTAATGTAATAATGTGTTTGAAAATAACTGTAATTTTTTCATTCAAATTTAATATAAGAAATATTTTATAAATACAGCACACAAAAACACATTAATCTATGGATTAAAATCGAATATTAGATAGTTAAAAGTGAAATTTTTCACAACATTAATATTTTTTATTTCATAGAAGTTTCTATTCTAAATATCTTTAGGTATATAAATTTTTGTATTATAACAAGAATCAAAAACCCTATAAGCCTAGCATTCAATGATTTTTCCTTATTCTGTTTTTATTTATTATATTTATATTAAATAGGATTATTAAAGTCCATTTATTATTATGAGAATCAACTATGCATATGCAAATAAATACCTATAAGTTGCATTACTATGAAATATAAATTCCATATTGGGAAAAATAAGTTGCACAATTGAATATTAAATTAAAACTGTGAATTTTTCTATAATGAAAAGATTTCTTCGATTTGAGCTTCAAAAACATAAATATGTTTTATATGTAAAACTGAAATATTTGCTTTAAAACAAATGCATAGTAATGTTAATTACATTTTTAGAACACATACCCCACATGTGAAATAGAAAAGAGCAAAGTATCAAATTCTGATAAGATCTACAATTTAGTCGAAGCATATTTACGTAAATGTGCTCGTTATTTCTATTAAAGCAGTCAACCTACCACAATAATTATTGCTGCAAGCTGATAAAATTGATCCTAACAGCAAAACTCAATTATCCTTGATGGCAAATAAAGAAAGCGAAAAATATAAATATGGACTCTAATAAGAACAGTCCAAACGAGTTTAAAATTTTCACATCATCAAAGAAAAGGAATTTGAATACACCTCTTTTACTCGAATTTAAAGTAATCAGCTTAAACATTGCATGTGAATCATAATTTCCTTTTTATTCTAACATGAAAGTTTGCCAAAAAACTCAAAAAGAATTTACTTTTGATTATCATATGTCTGCTTAGTAAACCGAATTACATAGTTCAGTTTGAAATTATTAGAATAACTTAACCCTAAGAGCCGTTAGCTATTTTGATGTACTAGATTTAAAGTCTTAAAAATTTGCTTTTAAAGTGAATAAGTGGATCTTTATTGCGTTTAGCCTGGTGTCTGAAATATTAAGAATATTTTACCCATGGTAGCATAAGAAATTATTCACACAAAAGTGAATTATCTTGTTCTGAACTCAATAAGAGAAACTGAAAAATATGTGTGAAACGCTTAGATTAGGGTTAATTTGCTATGCAAGGGTTGCAAGTTGGAAGTTTATTTTATGTATTATCCTGGAATAGAGAATAGATGGAGAAATATACAATTCTTTGAAACGGAAAACACCACATTTCTATGCCGCAAATTTCTACCAAGTAATTTTTCGTAGATCATCTTAGTGTACTGGAATCTATTATATTTTGTAATAAAATTTAGCATATAGTTCGGTTGATTTGGGTGCATAGTAAGGTAACTAGGTAAATAATAAAGGTAATTATACATTCGTTTTAAGCTGTGATAAAAAAAATTATTTAACTTTTTAAATCATAAAAAGAACAGTCATCTGAGTAAATTCCCTTGCTAATTTAAATGTTTAAATGTATATTCATAAAAGATGAAAAAACCTTAAAATTGTCAAGAAGAGTTTTCTGAGTCATAGCAAATCTATTGAAGTGCCTATTTTTTCCTATTTTTCTTTTAAATATTAAAATAATTTTTTAAATATTTTACATTTTAAATCTTGTTTTTAAAATACTCTAATAGCTTTAAATTTTTTAAACAAAACATATTGATAGATTTACAAAAATTAGAATACATAATAATATTAATCACTATTTTCCATAATCATATTCGATATATTCATTGAAAAGGAGATTAAACTGTTCGTAACTTGCTTCTTCAGAACAATTTATTAGGACTAATTTCTTCCCCTAATTTTCCTAATTGAGAATCATTAAGAGTGATTTAGAAATGTGAACTAAAACGTGTATATGATATGGAAATAAGAAACCCCCATAATTTATCTCGTTCTTGATAAAAAGGGAAGTAACTAATGCCGGAAAAACAAAATATTAAGAAGTGTTTATTGAAAATCGATTAAATGCAAAAGAGTCATACTCTTGTAATATGCATTAAATGTCCCTAGCCATTTTAGCCTTGAATTCCATACCGCATCCAACTAGAGGGAAAATTATATTACGTCATATTACAGCGTAAGACAGCCTGTAGTTAGGTGTTACATGGCATGTGCAGTTATGCATTTGCGTTTGCCAAGAAACTGTGGTTTCACTCCATAGGATGAAAAAAATTAAAGAGAATTTGATTTTTATAATTTTCCATATAACAATCCATTTTTAACACCCACTCCATAGCGATCGCTCTTCTATGGAGAAAAAAAATTATTATTACTCAAAACCTACCTATGCGGGAAAGATGTTCTATGGTATGGAGATTAAGAGAAAAATAATAAAAAAATTAAATTCAAAATTTAATACTGCCACAAGGGGGTTGAATTTTCAAAAAAAAGGAAAAAATACTGAATTTTGATTATACGATTTAAAAAAAATTATTATTAATCAAAACCTACTTATGCGGAAAAGATGTTCTATGGTATGGAGATTAGGAGAAAAATAATAAAAAAAATTAAATTCAAAATTTAAACTGCCGCAAGGGAGATTTTTTTCGAAAAAAATGGAAAAATACTTAATTTTGATTATTGATTATACGATTTTAAATTCAAAATAATTGTTTTTAAAAAATTTAAATAACAAAAAGTGATGATTAATGAGTAGTGAGTAGTATAATGTACATTGCAACATTTTATGACTCAGCTCCCCCTCCCCACACCGTCAAATCAGTCCTGTTAAACAACTAGAGCAGTAGGCAATGGCTTTGCGTGCTTTCAGAATTCTTCAAAGGGCTAATTCCCTTAAGTGATTTCTGTCGTCAGCTAGAATTGATATCAGGACATTTTCTGGATGGCCAAAAAATCAGTTTATTTTAATAACAGGGTCTATGACATCCTTCAAATCATTCGAGAAATAACGCGATAGAACGATTGATTGATGCAAATGCCGTGCCTCATAGATTAATCATGGTTTCGTTTTGATCTTGAACCAAATAGACGCATAGACTTTTGCGATGAATGTCGTTAATGTCAATAACGCCTCGGATGAATTTTCGTGAGCTACATTGAACCTGAGAATTCTGTTCGCGATTCTAAACCACCTTGAGTTGAAAACTTTTCCAGGATTTATCTTCGACAGACTTTCTCTGCAATGTAAGCAGTTTATGACTTCACAAATTTCCATTAAGTACAGTTGACCAGTACTTAAGTCTTTCTTGTTAGTCACTTTACATAGCGTGTTTTCTATTGGTGTGGATGAAACTACAGATAGCTTCTCGCATCCGGCCAACGATTTTCTTATTACGCCAGTCAGGCTTCTGGGCCCAGTTGTGGTTCTATCCACGTGCGCGAAAAGATGACGTAGTGGAAGCTCGTTGGCGTGTAACTGGCACACAAACCATTGTAGTTTACGATTCAGGATCAGTTCCATGTTACGTATAATACCTCCTTTGACACCTGTGTTGACAGATGTTCCGTTGCAACCTACTTTGTGACATCTATGTCATTGTCAACGCATGACAAAAAAACTATATATGTTATTTCCAATAATTTGGGCCCTCCCAAAATGTACAAACACGTGGTCAATGTACTCAGAGCCAGGTTCTTTTACCAAGCTTATGTGTTCTTCTATTATGAATTTTCTTCTGTTGTATTCCATTGATAGAGTACTGTCTTTTCGCCTATCGAAGTATAAACCAAACTGGTCATGGTCATTATCTTTTATGACCTGAGACAATAGAGTGGTTCTTGCCTTTGTTCTCCCAGGCCGAATTTTATTTCTGTCAACATCGTTCAAAACATTGCTTTCTGAGATAATGCCCACATCTTGAAGCGCAGCTGATACGATGGCAGCGCCTGCTCGGTCGAAAAAACCAAATCGGTCCAATGTTCTAAGTGCAGCTAAAACTTTTGTCACTACAGGTTTTGACTGTGGGGAAGATTCCATGAAGTACCACTTCCGACTTATGGAAGGGTGGGAGGATAAAGCAGGAGACAGGAAAAAGATGGGATTGCCTACTGCTCTAGTTGTTTAACCGGGCTGATTTGCGGTGTGGGGACGGGGAGCTGAGTCATAAAATGTTGCAATGTACATTATACTACTCACTACTCATTAATCATCTCTTTTGGTTATTTATATTGCAAAAAAACGATTATTTCGAATCTAAAATCGTATGATCAATAATCAAAATTAAGTATTTTTCCATTTTTTTTTGAAAATTCACCCCCCTTTCGGTAGTATTAAATTTAGATTTTTTTTATTATTTTTCTCTTAATCTCCATACCATAGAACATCTTTTCCGCATAAGTAGGTTTTGATTAATAATAATATTTTTCTTTAAATCGTATAATCAAAATTCAGTATTTTTCCATTTTTTCGAAAATTCAACCCCCTTGCGGCAGTATTAAATTTTGAATTTAATTTTTTATTATTATTTTTCTCTTAATCTCCATGCCATAGAACATCTTTTCCACATAGGTAGATTTTGAAATTCTGAAACAAAATTTCGATCCACCCTACCACTCCAACCCAGCCTACCCTGAAGGGTGTAAGGCCATTACACGGACCGGAGGGGACACAGAAATCATGAAATATATACATACTACACCCAAAACAGGGGTGGTGAAAAATTACAAAGAAATAACAAAAACAAATTATAAACAAATATCTCCAAGGGCAATTAATACACAGAAACCAAGACACACACCACGAAAAAAAACATTAAAGTTTTATGACAAAAGAAAAGAAGCAGAAAAAAATTGCATTGAAAAATGAAAAAAACACAAAGCAGTGTGCAACACAATGAATAAACACAATCAGCATTCAATAGTATATACAAGTACAAAAGAAAAACAATTAAAGAAGAACAGCATAATTAAAAATATTAAAACATTCAAAAACATTTACACTGAAACACCCTTGAAAAGACCGGCAAAACCCAGTGGGAAACAGAGAAGGTAGAAATCGACAACACTATTTGCAGAAGGTTAAAATCCAAATTAATTGAAAAATCCTGGAGGTGACAAAAAAGATTTTAAAGTGAAAAGAGGTAATGATATATCATTAAATTTTGAAACATTTTCAGTCAGTGCTAAATCATAATTTCCTTAATGGTTTAAATTCATACCGCAGCTTGTTGTCTTATTTGCTGTGAAATAATTCTGTAAATGATTTTCTGGTAACTAATTGAACATTAAAAAATTTTCAGTACTCACAAAATCTTTTAATAAACCAAATCTAGCCCTTGAAAGAAAACCTAAGATTGTAACATGTATTCATTGGAAGCCATTAATTCGTTAAAATTATTTCATAAAACGAAAAAATAAAATATTTAAGCAAACTCTTGAAACAGTCTTCAGTAACACCACTCCAGCAACTAATTTATGAATTCTTCGAATTTATGTATTTCGAATTAACTACAATGCTGCAAATACTACTAATGCTTAATTATTTTGCTACAGATATTTTCAAACATCTATGGCGGAATTAGACACTAAACCAACATAGTTCAAAGACCTATATGTAGGGTTAACATACGTCCGGATGTCGCCCGGACATTCCGGATCTGAAGCTGACGTCCGGACTAGTGTCCGGATCTTCAGAATGTCCCGATTTACTCCAATGAATTCGATGAGAGAAATTTGGTTGTAATAGAGAATATCTGACGCATTCAAGAAAGATGAAGTTCATGAAAGAAAATTCATCATTTACACTGTTTACCTCCATTTTTGATGAGACAGTAAGAAAATTCATTGTTTACATCCATTGTTGATGGAACAGTAAGAAAATTCATTGTTTACACTGTTTACGTTCATTGTTGATGAGACAGTAAGAAAATTCATTGTTTACATCCATTGTTGATGGGACAGTAAGAAAATCCATTGTTTACACTGTTTACATCCATTGTTGATGAGACAACCTCCTTATCCGGGCACCAGTTCCAACTAAAAATTAAAAGTTTTGGCATTTTTTTGTTTTAATTCTTTTTTTCATTAATATAATTTTAAATTACCAAACATTAATGCAAATTGTGTCTTCTTAGCATTCTGACGTTTAAATTTTTTTTAACTTCCTCAAACTCTGGGGCAGTGTTACGAAAATGGGTGGTTGGCAGGTATCCTTTAGAATTTTAAACTATACTTTGACCCTTGCCTCCTCAAAGACCCTTCGTAACCACCACCACCCCAGCGTGTCAGGATTTCAACTAAAAAAATTATGGTAACCCTACCTATATGACAACACGAATTCTTTTCATTTCGTTGATGAGTTTCTTCTTCTAACTACTTTTAGTTCTTCATTGAATAATCCTTTCATCTCTTTTCTTTTTTTTTTTTTGAATTTCAAATGATTGCATTTGAGCTTATCTTCATTTACATTTAACATAAACTTTCACTTCAAATTTTTAATTAATATCACGGGAAATCTTAAAGGTCTTCTTAACATGATATTGCTTTCAGGATTGTGTACTTACTGCAAATTGCATAAAATAAAAATCTTCACGTGAAGAAAAAAATAAAGAAGGGTAACTAATTACTAATATAATAGCCCAGATCTGTCTCTCGGTAACGCTTTGACGTCACCAACAATAAAACTAGCTTCATAGCACTGCGAGACGTTAAAGAGCATTATTTCATTGTTAGAGAACCTAAATTTCAGTAATTTTAAATTTAAAAGAGTAATCATTCTAATTTCAAATTTAATAGCTCTAAAATGATGAAATAAAATTTTCTATCCATTGATATAAAATTTATCTCGCTATAATCAATAGTTCCCGAGAAATTTTAAATTATATTAATCATATATTTCAAATTAATTTTCGTTTTTTAATAGAAAGTAGTAAATTACGTCAGTGGTATATCATGCGCGTGATATAGTTTGGACGCCACGATGCATCTGATCATTTATTGCAATCGTGATGATATAATTTGATAATATTTTTTGGCAACGTTTGACGAGCAGAGAAGTGCTTTGTTTTGATTAGAATTTCGAAAAAGAATTCCCTTGAAATTTTAACTTTTGACTTACGTTTCACAAGCTGAGAATTTCATGGTTATTGAATTATAATAAAATTGTTAAACAGCGAAAAATACTTCACATGGAATATTGTTTACCAAGAGGTTTTCAAAAACCTCAAATAAAGAAATATATAATACTAGAAAATCACCCGTCATGGTTTGACGGGTGCAAATTGCATCTTCATTCGAGAGATTTCCCTTCAAATTTGACGTGTTTAAATAGATATATATATATGCGAGAGAAATGTTTAACATTGGTTGATAACAAATAAAATAAACATATGTTTTATGACAGGAAATATTTTTTATTTACATATTATTTAAATATTTCTTTATTCAAAAAACCTCTTGGTAAACAACATTCCGTGTGAAGTATTTTGTTTAATAATTTTCCTTGTACTTCAGATGTCTTTGTGTAAATTTTAACGTGATTGGGAATCCTAGCCCTTGAAAGTGCAACATAGAGCTGTCCATGTGAAAAGACAGGCTCATCGAGGTAAATTCCAACATGATCGAAAGTTTGCCCCTGCGATTTGTTGATAGTCATCGTGTAAGCTGGAATTAACGGGAACTGGCGAAGGTTGAGAACGAATGGCAGATTCACGTCACTGGTGGCTAATTTAATTCTTAGCAAGAAAACAACATCGCCACGATTACATTCAGGTACAATTTGGCGTCCAACCTATATCACACGCATGATATACCACTGACGCAATTTACTACTTTCTATTAAAAAACGGAAATTAATTTGAAATATAGAATTAATATAATTTAAAATTTCTCGAGAACTATTGATCATAGCGAGATAAATTTTATATCAATCGATAGAAAATTTTATTTCACTATTTTTGAGCTATTAAATTTGAAATTAGAACGACAATTACTCTTTTAAATTTAAAATTACTGAAATTTAGGTTCTCTAACAATGAAATAATGATGTTTAACGTCTCGCGGTGCTATGGCGCTAGTTTTATTGTTGGTGACGTCAGAGCGTTACCGGAGGATCTGGGCTATTATATTAGTAATTATTCAAAATACAGAAATATGTAAATAATATGTAAATAAAAAAATATTTCCTGCCATAAAACATATGTTTATTTATTTGTTTCCAATAAATGTTAAGCATTTCTCTCGCATATATATCTATTTATACACGTCAAATTTGATGGGAAATCTCTCGAATGAAGAAGCAATTTGCACCCGTCATACCATGACGGGTGATTTTCTTGTACTTTAAAGAACTGGTATAAACATATTGACATTTCCTCTGAAAATTATGTACAAATAATTACGCACAGAATGCAAAGGCAGATGCAATCAAGCCGAGCGAAAACGAGACAGCCGAATTAAGCTTTAAACATTATCATGCTACGATGCTTCGGACCAGAGGCTCAAAATTTTTAACTATTTTAAACACTATTCTTGAGATGAAATACGCTCTATTTTCTTTTACGCATTTTTACCAGAGACTTCCAATCAAAGAAATTTTAATAAAGCTTTCTTAGTCTTTTCTTTCTCTGACCATTGATAATTCAAATGAATCACTGTCGAATTTGAAGGCGGAAATTAGAACATTTTGTGAAAAGAAAGTGTGGCCTACCCACTAGTAAGAAAAATAAGAATTTGTCAGTTTTCCTGGCTAAGAAACACGAATAAAAAATAAATTAATGCGGAAATTGCATTTGAATGCTTTCGAAAGCTTCTCATAAATCTCAACAAAAAAGAACCTCGAAAGATAATTGTAAAATTTATTAATATGGCAAATAATTAGAGTTTTCTTTTTAAATTGTGATTTTTTTGCAGAAGAAAGCTTAAGTGTTAATTTTAAGGAAGCGGAAAGATAGTTGCACACTAATCAAGAAAGTGATAGATAAATTCTTGAATACTTATCTTGGAACTATACATTCTTATTCATCTTATTGGTTTTAATTTTCTCCAAATTTCATTACTTTGTTATTGAATTATTTGACAAACTAAAGTAGAAATATTACTGAGTAAATACTTTCACAAAAATATCCATTTAGTTTTCTCTGGAAAGCTTAAATCAGTTTATATGACCTGGTGTTGTATGTTTTATTCGTCCTGAATGCCTTTTAACTTTATTCATAAATTAACCAGTTCGTGATTTGATTTGCTATCATTGAATGTCTAAAATTCACCATTTTAGTAAGCTTTTGTTCTCAGTTTGGCTTTTCATGATATAAATATACAAATTAATATAAGTTATGTAAATTATCCGTGTATAGTTCTTGAAACATTTTGAATTAGTTACAATTTATACACTTTAATAAGGCATCACTATCTCTTTTCAATGATTTTCATATGTTATCTGCACGTTTTAAATTTTTTTGTTAATATTGTTCGAATAAAGAAATAAAAAAATATTTTAGATGCAAACTCTGTCTAATAAGATCAGTTTTGGCTGTGTTGTTAAGCTGCTATCATTAAAAATGAATAAACGCAATCAAATATTTAATCAAATATTTTTCATGTTGAAAATTAGTCTCTTAAACGATTGTTAAAATATAAAATTTGGATAATTCTTTATATCAGAAAAATTGAGTGTTAAGCTATAATTTTACTTAAAACATGTGTTTCAGAATTATATTAAGAAGGATTATATTAATCATTTGGATTTCAATGCTTATTATTATTATCTTAATAATAATTGCATTACAATCTCAAAAGCATTCAATTAAAAAAAGGGGGAATGTAGTTTACAGTGTTATCCTATTGCAAAACTTTAATTTTTATTGAAAATATTTCTAAATCGCTTTTTAAAGAAATGCAGAAGCTAAAGAACATTTAGGAATTTCAAAAATCCTAGAATAAGTAAGTATTACTTTACTTTATTTCTGTCCCAGCATATATAGGTCATCCCTCCCCAAAGCTCAGCCTCACATTAAGGAATGAAAATAAATCAAGTTGAGTATTAATAAAAACTATTTTTGCTAATGTTCGCAATATTCGTAATAATTAAAATGATAAAATCATGACAAAGAAGCAAGACAACTGG
>BGPR01007020.1:0-19395 GCA_013235015.1 Araneus ventricosus | reverse complement strand
CTTTGAAGAATTTAGAGTCATATATTTATATTTTCCATTTGATCTGACTTCTTCCTTCCGAATAAAGCCATCAGGTATGTTTTATCTGCACCGACAGCCATCAAGTGGTCATCTTTCCCAACTGTATCCAAAAGTCATCAGAAAGTTCTCCCACAAAAATTTAGCTGAAAGAAAACCTGCATTTGATGGATGACGCCTAGCTATGCCCTTGTCTAAGGCTAAATTATGGTATCACTTTAGATCCATCTTCATTACCAGACAGTCTTTCTTCGAAGTCACTGCGGGGAGCAGGGAGATAATAAGAAGATGCGAGCAGAAAAAAAATCCTGCCCATCACTAGACACCATGGGAGAGCTCATTTCGCTTACGATATGTCACTCTAATATTTGTAAAAATGGAAATTATGACACCGCCAGATAATGAAGGAAAAGCATTAGCGATGGTCTGGGAGGTTTGTATTTAGTGTGGCACTTAATTATATTTTTCGGTTGGAAATTTCTGTGCTGAATGCATTCCTTAAGCTGCAAAGATTATTATAATATTTCATCTAAGTCTTTATGCACGCATCATTCATTTTTGCGAAACCTTTGTGATATAATATGCTTGAGCTTCCGGGAATAATGCATTGGAGTAAAAATTAAGTAAATACGATTTATGACTTCGAGGCAAACTATACAGTAAAATTAGATTTAATTATGTAAATAAGAACGAATAATTCAGTTAACAGTTATTTGTATTTCCTAATAAGAAGAAAAATAATTTAACACCTTGCTCATATTAAGGATAAAAATTTTATTCACTTTCATCTCCAGTCATGTATAAGATTTAATGTGTTTAGCTATACTTTAAATGTAAAAGGGTCTGGATTTTATATTTTCTATGATGTTTTCCATCTTAAAAAATTAACGTGAAATGATATTTCTTGTTAGAGAAATATACGGTTTATTTGTTTCCTTGCTATAAAATTAGTATTTAAAAACAAAGTATTTCGATTCGGAAATTGTTCGGCATTCTTTAAAAGTTTAGATTAAATAAATGAAACAATTTTTCCACGAATACATTGAAATGAATAAACTTAGCTTAAATAAATGAAAAATAGAATCAAAAATTTTCTTTCTCAACATAAAATAATAAAATTAAGTATAACCGTCAAAATGTATGTATTCTTTTTGAAGCAGAAATAACCGAACTTTTCTTCATGAATACCAATTTACTTACAGATAGGCATTTTTTTCAAATTGTTAGATGTAAAAAACGTTTGTTTCGTATTTTAAATCAAAATTGTCTTCGATTAAAATAAAGTTCAGACTGCTCATTCCTCTTAGTCTCACAATCAAATGAGTTTAAGCGTTCAGTTTTTTTGCACCAACATTATGTTAAATATTGTAACGAGAATCGTCCTGAGGATGAACTGTGAAAGCAGTCCAACAAGGAGGATAATGGAGAACGACGCTTTATTCACGAATATTCCGGAAAACACGAAGCACAGGAAACAAGAAAAAACATAAGAGAGGCGCAGTTCGGATCCGCGCCGTAGATTTTTCGTGAAAACGTCGGGATAATATCATAAAACAAGTGTTTCGTATTAATATGTAATTTAATATTTACACAGAGTATTGTAATGGTTACAGAATAGATAAATAACAAGCTACCACAGACCCTTGCTACATGCAATAAACATGTGATTTATCTATTCTGTAACCATTATACTGTGTAAATATTGTATTAAAGAAATTGATAATTAAATTACATATTAATACGAAATACTTGTTTTATGATTTTATCCCGATGTTTTCACGAAAACTCTACAGTTAGAACCCGAATTGCGCCTTTCTTAGTTTTTATTTAGTGTAGCTTTTGATGGCCCCATCTGTTGACAGTATATAGAACTACATTTCGCGTATGCGCAATAAAATATTATTTACTACAAATGCTCATATTTCCCGTAATATTCAACTTTTTGATTTCAAATTTTAATACAATGTTTCTTTTATGTATTGTCAAATATTCTGTAAGTTTTGTACAATTCGAAAGAAAACTCTGCCTGTTATAATAAAAAAACATGCGGAGTTTGAAATTTTCAATTTAATACCGATTTTTACTTATATTCTGATAAATATTTTTATTGTCTCACTTTGGATCCTAGTAATACTCTTCAATATCTTTAAAATGACACCAGAATCAATCTCCTAGCTAAACGCGTTTCCAAACTATATTTATTTTTAACCTTACATAAAGCTAATTCATGACAATCACGCGCATACGCCTACACTGGTACGATGACGTACCAGGCAAAACAAATACTATGCGACAAACTCTTACAGATATGATCTATCTTTTGTGGTGTCGACCATTCTTTTAGCATTATTATTCTCGTAGTTATTAGCGATTCAAACCTGACGGTATTTTTTCACCCAGAAAGTTCGACCGACTATCATTGTAACGAGCGGGAAGGCGTTTATACGTCAAAAACAGCTCTTCTACAAATTAACAGCACAAACAGATAGCAGTTTCAATAGCGCTAAATTCACCAGCTTACCAGCTCGCATTACAGACAAAGCTTCAAAGATACTGTCCTCCCTCGTTTTCAGCTCGGTATTTATAGCCTTTCCGACAGGGCATAACGTCACATGGAAAATTCCAGTAGAATCTCCAAACTCAATTTCTAATAGAGATAGAGCGAGAATTCTTGTATTTTCTGGAACCTTCTTTTTGTCGCAAAAATAGTCACCAAGGTTGGGGTCAATGACTTCCATCCGATACGAATCCCTGTAAATCTATCCTCCCAACCGTAAGACTAACAAAATAGGGAAGTGACATTACATATTTGTAACATCATTATTCATCAAATTTAGATTTCAGCATATAGGTTAATGTGTAGGTATGCATTTGCAGCTTCAACGATTGCCTTTTAAAGCCCTGCATATCACACAAAATTCGATTTTTATATAGTACTTCGCGCATTCATTTGTAATTGACTCAACGGTGCCTGTTTCGCTAATACAAAACATATGACTATGAAATCAATTCATCAATAGCTGCCATTGTAAGATGAACGAACTTATTTGCAATTACAGAATTACTGGTATTTGAAAAAAATGTCACATATTAATAAGCTAATTATTACGCTTTTTAATTAGCTTAACTTCTTTCATGTTTGTAAAGATGGAACTTCGGCTGACGATTTTTCACTTACTTCTTGATAAGCTAGAGTTCCGAAATTTTGCACAGTGGTGCGTTCCCAGTAGCAACACAAAATCTTTATATTTTCATGACCAAATTATGAATTAATATAATAATTGTAATTAAATTTTGATTCCATATGAGAGGCGCCATCTGGTGGAGACTTGAGAAACAATTGATTACAAGATTTTAAAATAATTATAATAATGAATTTTGAACGTTCTTAACAAGTAAAAAGAAGAAAATAATTTTATTTATTAAACACCTGTCAATCTGAACCAAAAACCTGACGATGAGGAAATAAATCAGAATTAATATCATAAACAAAATATTCCTATGCATTCATTAAAAATATAATTATATCATAATTATGATTAAAATTCCGATTTACTTAAGAATGTTCTATCAGCACCTAATGCTTTTTATACCTTTATTTTCAACTCTAGGTTTTTGATAAAACAATATTTTCTACTTTTTAGTGCACTACTTAAACCATGTTATTCAAAACTTTCTCGGGCAGCGGCGGCCTAGCGGTAAGGCTTCGAGGCAGGAGGGCTCTAGGCTCGAAATCCGATTCCCAGTGTATGGGGCCTGCTACAACCTAAATCAAACACACAAGGGGAGGGCACGTCTTGGGAAATTCAATTCAGGATGAGACTTAGTATATTAAAAGTATACCTTTAGGGTGATCGTCCATTAAAATGTTAAAGCGCAATGGCCAGCCAATTTGGAGAAAATGGCCTTCAAACTTTTCACACATCTTATATACAGTAAGTTGTTAGCGTTATTGATGTGCGAATAGCTTGGTTAGTATAGTACTCACATAGAAACATTTTGCCCAGGGTTCGATTCCGTGGCCTCGTTTTTTTCTTTTTTCTCAATATTTTTTGAAATTATATTTAATTAAATTAAAATATTATAAACAACTTTTACTAACATATTAATAATTTTGAAGCATTAAATAATTTTAATACATTAATAGTATACCTTTAGGACGTTCATCCATTAAAATGTTAAGGCGCAATGGCCAGCCAATTCGAAGAAAATAGCTCTCAAACTTTTGTGACAGTTGTATACAAGTATGTTGTTACCGTAATTGAAGCGCGAATAGCTTAGGCAGTATAGTACTTGCATGCAAACATTTTGGCCAGGGTTCGATTCAGCATCCGTTTTTTTAAATTGTTTTTTGAAATTAATATTCAAATTAAATTAAAATTTTAAAACCATAATTTATTAAAATATTAATCATTTTTAAGCGTTAAATAATTTTTTATTCATATGATACATGAATTATAGTCATAATTTAATTTTTAAACAGTTAAATAATCATAAAAAGAATTTTAATGGTGCTAAATAATAAGTATAATTGATATTACCATTATATGTCATTAAAATTTTTGAATAAGTCCATTAAATTAATTAAAAAATTTTCGTTCTAGCTTTATGGAACCGGTTTTGGTCTAGGAAGAAATAGCAGCCGTTAATCTTTTGAATACAGAAAAAAAAGGTGCAAAATTTGAAGTTTATTTTCTAACAGATCTTTAAAAGAAGCGTACACTATTTATTAAGTATGTAATATGTCAAAGCATTTTTTTTATATCTAATGTTTTTATGAGAATCATCAATCTGGTTCTTGTATGTAAATAAAAAATAATAAATGTAGAGAAATTTCGAAAATTTACAAAAGAAAAAAAATCATCATGAATTTTTTTCATGATGAGAGCAACTGATATTATTATCTAATGAGAGAAACTGTTATTAGTTACTTTTTATCACCATTAAAGTTATATTTATAAATTAATATTTTTTTCTTTTCTGTAAATAATTTTTGAAATTCGTTATTTCAAATTAAATTAACAATTTATAAATATTTAACTTAAAATATTAATCATTTGATGCAAAAATAACTGTTTATTTATTTGAAATTTGCATTACAGTTATACTTTAATTTCTAAAAAGTTAAATAATTATAAATACATTCTTTCCCGACCAAAACCGGTTCCATAAGGATAGAACGGAAATTTTTTAATTACTTCAATGGAATCATTCAAAACTTTTTATGACATATAATGATAATAGTAATTATATTTATTATTTAACACCATTAAATTTGTTTTTTGATTATTTAAAAGTTTAAAAATGAAATTATAACTATAATTCATATATCATGAATATAAAATTATTTAATGCTTATAAATGATTAATATGTTAATAAAAGTTGTTTATAATATTTTAATTTAAATAAATATAATTTCAAAAAATATTGAGAAAAAAGAAAAAAAACGAGGACACAGAATCGAACCTTGGGCAAAACGTTTCCATGTGAGTACTATACTAACCAAGCTATTCGGGCTTCAATAATGGTAACAACTTACTGTATATAAGCTGTGTCAAAAGTTCGAAGGCCATTTTCTCCAAATTGGTTGGCCATTGCGCTTTAACATTTTAATGGGCGATCACCCTAAAGGTATACTTTTTATATATTAAGTCTCATCCCGAACTGAATTTCCCAAGTCTCGCCCTCCCCTTGTCAGTGGCCAAACGACGTCCCGCCGTTGTGATGCGGAAGTTGAAGAGGGGGTGTCAGCTAAGGCGTCTTCCCCGTCATCTTACCGCGGTTCAAAATTACGAGGTCCGTCCCAAGATAGCCCTCGTGTCGCTCCAAAACGGGACGTTAATATAACTAAATTAAATTAAACTTCAAAATTTTTTCAATTAATAATTATTTTATTCTTTCAGGTTGAAAGTTTCTTAAATTCATAAAAAAATCAGATAATTCAAATTTAAAAAGAAACTATTTGGATTTAACTACTTAAACTATTTGTCAGTTTCATAAATGGAGAGAAGAAAGGGTTAAATGAAGTCAAATCTATCTTTTTAAGATGTAGTATATTAGCTATCCTGGGAGTAAGAGCTTTCAAACGAATAAATTTATCATTACGAAGCAAAGCACTTTAAAAGAAATGAGAAAGAAGGCTAAAGTGACTTTAGATTAGAAGCTCAATCCAAATGCACGTTTAATTTAGATTTATTTACTTTTCTGTAATGCAGCTTAGTGGATCAACTTCTATATTGGTGTACTTTCGAATGAGGGTTCTCAATCACTTCTCTGGAATTCTCGTATAGCATAGAAACTAATGGTAACGTTAAAGCTTCAATGCAATAGCAGGTGACGTTCTAAAATAAATTGGTCTTATTGGACATTAAATATTATTATCAAAACATCAAACAAATAAAGTATTTCTTAATGTTTTAAATGTGATAAAAACAAACATATAGATGATGTGATGATTTATTTTATAGTAGAGTTCCAGTGATCTGACATTTCGTTTCAACCAACACCAGTTTTGAAACAATTAAAAAGAATAAATCCAAGACTGCACTCAAGTAGTTTTTGTTTGTCTATTTGTAAGGCGTCAAAATTAAGCTCTGAGTTGCTATTTAGTGAGTGTTACGGCCTGCACCAAGTCTGGTGTAGATCGTTGCGGTTAATCTTTTCCTAATATTTGTTTATGAATGGATGAGTACTGATGAGCTATGTGAAGTGACTGACGACGAAGTATTCAGAATTATAAACAATGACTTGTGTAGGCAAGAAGAACAGTCAAATGAGGTAACTAATGTTAAAATGACTCATAAGGACGGACTAAATATATTGAAGTAACCTGAAAATACACTGAATAATAAAAGGAAGTTTCAAATGCGGACGTAAATCTTCTCGCGTTATGGCGTGATATAGTATCTAGAAATTTTTTTAAAGGAAAACTCTTTTAAATTTTTTTTTATCCTTATAGAATGTTTTAAGGCTGTTTTAATTTTTTAAAATAGATAATTTGTTGGTTATATATTTTTTTCTTGAAATGCAGCAAATCACGATAGATGTTGTTCGATCCTGTGTACTTTACATAAAAATGTAATTTTTCTTTCTTTCCTTATTATCCGGCATTTTCACTGACCTGTCACCGGCATTCCCAGTTTATATCGGGTAACTGAGACTCTACTGTATTAAATATGAGGTAAAATGAAAACATACAATTTTTCTTATCGAGAATTTGATATCAGTTGTATTTGCAATTTATATAAGCTTCAATCAAATAAATCCTTTTATGCCTTTAACGTTAATCACAGATATGTTAGATAAAAATAAATTATCAGATTAAAATATATACAAATACCGGTCATTTTCATTTTATCGCTAAACTTGAAGAGATACCATCCCGACTTTGCCCGATCGACAAGGTTTCGATCACTAAGAGATCAGTAACTGATCGAAAAATTGTGGAAAGAGGTAAGACTACATAGCTATATAAATACCATAATGTTTTATTAGTATAATTTTAATGATGGAATATTTTCCAAATATTAACAAAACAATTTGCGAATTAACCCTAAAGTATTTGTAATCGGCCATTAAGAAAAATGTGAAACAAATTCCATCAAACTAGCTCCAGGAAGAAACATGTTAACTAAATTTCATGCTAAACTGTCTCTTTGTTGTATGCATTTGAATTACTCACTCTCATCCAACCCAGGCGAGAGGGCGAGTAAACTTACCATTAACTTATTTTAAATTAAACTATGGGAAGAATTTATGCTAAATTTCATCAAAATAGCTTTAGCCGTTCTGAGTACATTTCCTTACATGCCTTCGAGGTGTTTATCATCCTAAGAGGTTGGACAGAGTATATTTATTACCACGCTGTTTTCCATTTGACAGTTTGAAGTATTGCAAACAATTTCATACTAATCAGTTCTTTAATCGCATTATTTATTTCAGCAGCTCATTCCCAGCCTATCCAGAAGGAGGAGGGTTAAGTTTTATTTTACCCTTCGGTGTTTTTAGTCGACTAATGAAAAACCCATGCATCAGGTTTAAACAAAATCGCTCCAACTGTTCTGTACATACATCCTTACAAAGCCTTAGGAATAGTTATCATTCTGAGGGGTTGATTAGAGAATATCAACCCCTCAAAATGATAATATTGATTGACAGGTTTAAACATGTGACTGAAATTTCATGTCAGTTGCTCCATTTGTTACATATATTTATAGACTCATCTTTCACCAGCTCAGAATGGAGGTGTTGATTATCCCTACAATATTTTTAGTCGGCCAGTGAAGAGCATGTATTCCAAGTTCGTAATTCAGAAATGACGCTGGAATAAGCATAATATCCACACATATACACACGTTGGGAGTTATATACATAGAATACAGATTAATTCTTAGTTTTATTACAGTTGACTTGTTTCATGATTGTAAAGATGAAATTTTGGAGTCGATTTTTCAATCACTCCAGGGTTTTAAAATTTTGCACACTTTTGGGTTCGGGATGACATTACAGTATTTTAGTGTTTTCAGAACTTAATTATCGGTTAATCTATTAATTTCACTAAATTTTGATTCCATACAATTGGCCCTACTTGGTAGCTAATTTGAGTACAAATTCATTTCAAGATTCCGTAATATTTTGTATTTTATGTAAATTATAGTCGAAAAGTGGAAAGGAATTAAAATAAAAAATTCTACTTTTTAGTACACGAATAAAATTGTGTTTTTAAATCGTTTTTTACTAGATTTATTTAAGTATCAACTTGAAAGTGCCAATTATTGGTACGTTACTCGATCAATTAATATAATTTGAAGACGCAAATAATCAACATGTGAAAAATATTTAATTTTTTCTTTTTTTTCTTTCTAATAAAATGATCTTCTTTGTCTCGGCGTAACAAGAAAATTTAAAATAGTAAAAGCATATTGTTTAGTAAAATCGTTATCAATTTATTTTCTTTTGAATAACAATATTTGATTCCGTTTGATTGTTTAAACCTTATTAGCCGCTTAATGCTATCCTTTTGTTTAATCACACTCAGATTTTGGAATCCACTCAATGATTCTGTTTACTTAGAGGTCCACAGCTGCTTGATTCCTTCAAACAAACCCGAAATTGAATTTATGCTTGGTTGTGCAAGCAGACTCAGCATTCATGACACGTTCGCCGATTTTTTTTCCTCGGACAGTGACATAACGCATTTAGATCAGATCATTTCCGTAGCAGGTGGTAGAACCTGCAATAATATTTATACTTTATCGACTGATTTCTGATATCGAAGGTGGCCAGATGCTGCCAGGATAAGGCAAAACACACTGGTGAGGAGTGCCGGGTTGGGGACAACTGTAAAGTGAAGCAAAAGAAAACTCTTTACTTACTGAATTAGCTGGTTATCTTCTTTCAATTCTATGCTTTTTAAGAATGGAACAAAGATGGAGTTCTGAACCTAACATTAGTCGTAACATACTAGATCCGCTTACGCTTGATAAACTCATGGATGTTCTTTTTAAAAATGCCGAAAAGAAAACTTCAAATACATTGCAGAAATTTATTTACTTTCATCATCAATATAATATCAGCAAATTAGCTGTCTAATATGTATAGATTAATTTTTTCATAATATGACTATATACTACTTATATGTATGTATGAATAACCTGGATCTTACGGAAACACTGTCAGAACGGACGAAATATTCATGGATGATCTTCTTAAAATTATATTCAATTAATGGTCTGATTAATGGTACGAGAGTACGTGTTTAATCTGTTGTGGAAGTTATGCTTTTGAACGCGGCTTAACTTCACTTGATAGACTGGCTAAGTGCTTAGGGTGATACAGGTATTGTTCAGGTACAACTTTATTAAAAATCAAATTTAAAACATTAATTGATAACTGCTAGATATTACCTGAAAAAAATTTATTTAATTACTTTTGTTTACTTTCATTTAAAAACCATGGTTATCATTTTCACACTCCAGGACACTTTATGATCAAAAAACAACATTGGATATGAGCTACGATTACCGAATTAATGTAATTATGACGTATCAAACCCCAAACTCTAGAGACATCAGAAAGTGAGTGGAAAATCGATTGCAAAATTCTATCCTACAAACATGAAACAAGATCAAGAAAGTTAATAAAAATGTAGAAAAGAACTCTTTGAGTTCTAGCGTTAACGGAAAGTAAAGTTTTAACAATCAGCAGATAAAAGAAATTTTCTTTCTCCTTCTGCAAATTGATGGATTTGAAGTAGAGCCTAATTATAAGAAAATGCCTATAGTTTAATTTTAATAAAACAAGCAGCTTTAAGATCTTCAATCAACTCTGAAATGCATCAATTATTGACTCGTGATAAAAAAACAGTCATTTTCATTTCGAAATTAATGAGCTAATGTGAACTAAAACTTATTTTTTTAAATTCTGCGAGTGTGAACTTTTGTCAATGTTCGTATACAGATTGTTCTGACACAATCTATAAAGGAATTTGTTAAATAAAAATTTATCTTTGCCCATGAATTAATCTTAGTTTATTCAATTTGGGCATTTTATAAAAATTTAGATAATGCTCTTTTATAAATATTAAATTTTTTAAAAAATATATGATGATATAACAAGGCTAAACATTTCTGCTGATTTTGCTTTCAGAAGATCATATGTTTCTAAACGGAATTTTAAATTACGATAGAAATTTCCTAATAATGTCTAAATCATGTGGCAGGTTTATTATATAATAAGAAAAATATTTGTATATTTAAATAGCAGTTTAAAATTCATAACTGTTTTTAAAAAGTAGATGAAGCGAAATGCTTGATTGGATCGAAAGCCATAAGAAATACTGAAACATGGATTTTGACTTGATCACTATAGATCATTTATCCTGTGATTCGTTTATGCTTCACTGTAGTAATAAAACACTAGACGTATCTCAAATTCAAGAGATCTAAAAGTGAAACTTTTATAACATTGTAATCAATAACATTTTGTACCAATCAATCCTGAAATTTCCTTAATTTTCACGTGCAAAAGTATTCATGTACTATGAAAATAGCATCGTTTTCAAATATCTCATAAATGCAGGATTTATTATTTTTAAATGTTTTTTGATTGATAATTTTAACTCTCTTTGAAATTCACGAAAAAACTTTGTTTAAAAATACTTAGCTCATTCATTTTTAAATAAGTTAGATGAGGAAATCATTAAATGACAATGCAAAAAATGCCGAATTAAAAGAAAAGCGATGCGATATAAAAAATACATCAGAAATTAATTCCTTAATTACATTTTTAATGATACACTATTCCAAAATAAGTCGAACAAACTGGAAGCAAGCCTAACATTGACATTTTCTTAAATTATAATACACTCTAGTCTATTTCTTGTTGATTTCATCCAGAAAAAGTAATTTGGTATCTGAATTAGAGCTTTTAAAAACAACTTTCAGCAGTCCTTCCGATAAAAAAAATAATATAAAAACAACAGTCATTCTTGTCTTCTTTTATTTTCGATTCTTGTTTGTTTATTTTTTCCGGTTAATTTAAGAATTTTTTGTTACATCTGTTCGGGATAATCTCTTTTCTTACTAAATACCTTGTGATATTCTCTGGTAACACTTGCAACGTTGTTTAAGTAACAATGTTGAGGCTTGTTTGCTTTAACTTATTTTTAACAAAGAATAAATATTTTTGCAAGAAATGTTTATTTTCATCAAGTGAAAGGATTTTTTAAAATTCTTTTTTAATTTTCTCTCCTCCTTTCCAGTATAAAAAGGAATATTTCATATGCATAATTGAAATTTTATCTTACATTTCTTTCAGAGTAAATGTAAAAAAATAATAACTTTATAAAGGTATTGCTTCTTTCTGGTTATTTGGAAAGTCTTCCTTAAAAACTAATACGTAACAAAATTTTAATTACTCTGTGAATTATAAGGCAATACAAATATTTAAAAAAATAACGTGCTAGCAGTCTGAGAACCATAAAAATTCCGTTTAGAAAATCCAAATGAATGCATGAAGTAAGGCTACCATCAAAAATTAGAAAAAAATTAGAAAATTAAAATAGCTGGCAACCAAATGTTTGCAAACGATCATCTGTATAGAAAAACTGATCAATATTAATTTCTTCTGAATTTACTCAGTGAGAAGCAGATTCTGTGACTCTCTCTTTGCCATGAAAATTGGAAAAGTTTCAGACTGCACAATATCAGTATAGACGTTACAAAAGTCCAAATATAACGTTGATGCATCGTTTTCGAATACCAGAAATAAAACAGTTTATCATAAGATAGATTATATTACAAGTAGTTTTTATATGAAGTCTACCAAATGGAACTGGAATATATTTGTTATCAGTTATCTAATTTTAAATCTTCCTTGCACGAAAATGCTTTAAAATTAGGATAATAATCCTGAAAATATTTTAAATAGGGAATTATAGGGCCTTAATTTGGGAATATAGAAAATGAAAATCGTTTCAAATGTCTGAGGACATTTAATTTTAAAATACTGTTGTGGAAAATAATGAAAACTAAAACTCCCTCCTAGCCGTAGCACTTGTAAAAAAAATTAGAAAATCCATCCATCAATAATTAAAAGGTCTGGCTTTGTACAGCCTGCAAAACTAGTCCCATTGTGGATGCGGGGCACATTATTCATGACTACGTATTATAAACAGTCTTCAGGGATACGCATTTACCATGTTCCTTTAGCTATGCTGGAGTTTGACCAAAACTCGAAGTGCTGAACATCCCACCTTCCCAACATACTTCAGTGATTGCCATTCCCCCGCCCTCTCCCCACAATGGAAGATAAGGAGCTGACATTATACCGAACGATGGTTCATTAAAACCATATAAGACATACCCTTCATCCAAGCGATCCACCATTTTATCCTTCAGTTTCTAAGTGCATACATATCTCAGCATAATACTACGTATTGTGCAATTTTAATAGCTAGATTATTTAGCGAAATTACAAACTGTGCCTATCATTCTTTTATAAAAATCACTTTTACATCGTCTTTATGTTTCGTAAATTTTTCAGAAAAATATTTCTGCATTTGGAACTTGAAATTTGTGGATAAACAATTTGAAACGGGGTAGTTTAAAGAATTTTTTATAATCAATTTCGGTTGAAATATTCTTGTTCTGTTTAAATTTGAATCTCATTCCCTGAGTTTTGAAAGCAACTGAAATATTTTTCTGTGATTCATTCAACTTTTACAATAGTCGATCAAATCTAAATAATACAATAACAATAATTAATTAATTCAATGGCATGTTTTTTGAGATAAGATGAATGAAATTTCAATAAAAATAAAATTTTTGTATTGAAATGATTCGCTTACTATTTATAGAACACGTATAGTTTTTCTTAGCAAAATACATTCGAGTATTGCAATTTTAATATTTTGAATTCTAAGAAAACTCATTCCCAAGAACATTTTTCTGTTTTCGAATAAATAAATAATTTTATTTCCTTGAAATCCACTTACGTTTCAATATTTAATAACTTTTAACTTCTTAAGTGACAATTTTGATGATATTAATGCATTTATGTTTATTTAATTCTTCTAAAATTAACTTTACTCTAATATAAAATTTCTTCAATTCATGTTAGCTTAAAGATTTTTTTGAAAAGTATATCAAAAAGATATTGCCCATATTTTCTTAAAATGCTTTATTTTAAAATTATTTCAAAAAAAATTCTTTGTAATGCTTTAAGTTTTCTTCATGTTCATATAGAAATAAACCTAATTATTTTAGTTTTCTTTTGAATTCTGCTTGTATGCTGTACAAATTAAGACTTGTCGATTTTGGCAAGTGAAGTAAATTATTATCATAAAATAAATGCGGTTTTAAAATTACTAACGGCAAAACATTTTAAAAAATACTAAAAAAAATAATCACTTATTGACATCTTACATTTTATACGAAATAAGGTAAGTGGACACTTATTTTACATCACCAATTTATTCTTAGTTTAAGCATTTTTGTTGGCTATAATTTTTCTTCTTGTAAACTATGTAAGTTATAAAAATATTCAGTAAATTTTTCCTTTCACATTGACATATAAAACCTCTTGAAACTTGTTTAGGTGTAAAATCAAACTTACAAAATATGTAATTACAGGTACCCACAATTCCCCATCTTGTCAAGGTAACTGGTCACCTCAGTCGGTAAATAGAAAAGTGAATCAATAAATAAAATTGCTAATTTTTATTATAAGAATGTAATATATAGAGCATGCATTCATATGTAAATAGTAATAACTTTTTTACACATTAATGTAAATATAAAAGAAAAATAATATTACTTTATTTTCCTTACTTTAATTTCAGAAATTTTGTTTTTTATCGTTTTTGTAAGTGTTGTTTCTCAATGAATAAGAAAAATTGGGATAGGAATGTATTAATCAATACAATACTTACGCTTTGTAAAAAACTCTTGTAAAAAGATAAAAAATAAATGGGTTCAGCGTTATTCGAAATCAGAAAATTCCAAATGATTAAATATACAGCGCGTGATTTTCTATTTAAAAATATACTAGGCACTCTCGCCGCCCTCCTGGCGGGGTCATGGCCAGCACCCACTTTGCTCAGCTCTGCCACTGCCACCTCGCTGCTTCGAGGCTCTCAGCCACTACTTTTTTTCAGTTTTAAATACTGCATGAAGATCAGTGGAATGACCATAAAACCATAGTAGATTTCATATTCTTCGTAGACAACAGATTCCTTTAAAATTGTAAAATCTTTCAATAAACCTCATCAAGTCGTAATGTCTTGTATAACTTTCTCACGAATTTCGACATGAAAGTCTTCAGATCCATAAATACAGATTGATATCTCCCTAAATAAAAAGTTTCCATCATCTACAATAGGTATTTTACAATATTTTGACACGCCTTTGTGATGGAACTGTTGGGATCTTGTATTTTAAATAATATAATACCTTCAGACAGTTCGCCAGCCCCAACCACCAGACGGATTTCGATAATTTTTATTTCATATGACAGCTTATGACGTCTAAATATGTCCTCAAGGGTCGCCTGCCCCCCACCACCCCCATTTTCAAACGAAATCGATAAAACATATAGAGAATGTATGGTGGAGAAATATTTTTTCGATTTCGTTCGAAAATGGGGGGATTGGGGCAGCCGATCCGACATATCTAGACGTCATAAGCTTTCATTTGAAATAAAAATTGTCGAAATCCGTCGAGTGGTTGTGGCTGGCAAACTGTCTGAAGGTTTTACCATATCATTTTAAATACAGAGATTGCTATAATAACTTAGCATTTATTTTTAACACAGTGAACTACAATTTATTATTACTTCTTCTCAGTCTAAGATTTGAAATACAGGAAATGAATTTTATTAGATTTCACAATCTTATAATGTTTTCTTATATACGCATAAGTTTGCTTGTCGTGGGGTCCCACTAGCCACCGAGGCCCCGGGCGAATGACAGGCTGACGACCAAAGGGATGCTAGTGTGATTGGTTTTAAAAATTCCGGTATATCTTCGTCGTGTGAATGCTGAATGTTCGCTTCATTGTAAATGCTGAAGGACTACTAATCATCTGTAAAACTCGAATTAAACGAATCGGAATTCTTTCGTTCTTCCTTGCTTTCACAGTGTTCTTCTTTAAGATTTAGTATTTAGCTTATTTTCAAGCACATCCTGAGATCTCTTTAATTTTTGGCTTATTTTCAAGCACATCCTGAGATCTCTTTAATTTTTTTTTACTCTTTTTCCAGTCTCATTCTCTTTTTTTTTTCTTCTTCCTTTTTATTTTCTTAATAGTCCTTAGATCAGTGAGTAACTAGACAGTAGGGAGACACAGGAAAATATTTATAGTGGAGCCCCATCTTTCAGTCCTGGTAGGTAGGACACCAGGAGTGTCTATGTGTCTTTAGAATTGTGAAACCGTGGATCAGAACCCCCTAAGACCATGGATGCTGCCAGTCCATGGATTCGGGCATTACGTCAGTCCATGGACCCAGGAATTATACAAGTCCATGGACCCAGGCATTATGCCAGTCCATGGATCCAGGCATTATGCCAGTCCATGTATCCAGGCATTATGCCAGTCCATGGATCCAGGGATTATGCCAGTCCATGAACCCAGGCATTATGCCAGTCCTGCCACCCTATGATTACATCACTGCAGTAGTTTTTACTAGTTCAGCATCGAAAGTTTGATTTGGAATACAAATACATTAATTTAGAAAATTGGTTAACTGGGTACTGTGTACTCAATTCCACAATCCCTAGTGCCAAGTTGCTCCAAATCAGCTTTTGAAACGGGGCAACAGGGCATCCCTTTATAATATTTTTTATTCTAAGCGAAAACAATGGAATAAAATGGAAATTGAAACTACTTAGTGCAATCTTCAAAATGATCTAGTAATTTTTATTGTAATCGTCATTTTTTTTTTAATTTTAAAACATTGACTTCAAGAAATCTTGAAACAAATGATAAAACATAAGATTCTGTAGTCAGAAGAAACTATACGGAATTTTCATGTACTGTTAGTACATGTACTGTTACAATTTAGTTAAAAATAAAGATTCTTAGAGAAACATATTCTTACCGGCTGAAAATTGTAAAATTCCACCTTATTATTTTATACTTTATTTACTTCAAATTGAACTTTAGTACAGTGACTGGTTGCTTAAAAGTTGAACATGAAACAGCAAATAAAGCATCATAAAACATAAACTTTGAATAAAAGTTTAGAAACCTATGTAACCTAATAAAAACACAAGTAAAATATTCCCAGATAATGTAATATCTGTGTGTTTGAATAAACAACATACTTTCGTTTTTATTTACTATACAAAGTTAAATCTAAAAGGTTAGCATGAAAGCATTTCGAGAAAAGGAATAAGTATAAAACAGTTTCTTCTAGGAATCATAAATAATGCCAAAATGTTCATAAGAGAGTGAAATGAAGAGAAAAAAAGAACATATTAACTTCCAACATTATTTGAAAAATTGCAAATTCCATCACATCACTTGATACTTGAAATTCAATAAAGTCACAGATTAAAAATTGGACATAAAGCTCTGAATAAAGCACCATAAAACATATATCATGAACAAAATTTATTTAACCAAAAAATAAATACAACGGAAATATTAGCAGACAGCTTATTTGTGTATTTGAATAAACAACATATATTTGTGCATGTATTTTCTGTTCAAAAGCTAAATTGCAAAGGTTTGCATGAAAACATTTCGGGGAAAAAGGAGAACGTGAAATACAGTTTCTCCTAGAAATCGAAATAATATCAAGGTGTTCCTAAGAGGGTTAAATGAAGAAGAAAAAACGAACATATTAGCTTCCGTTTTTATTCCACGTATGTTAAAGTGATGTTTGTTTTGTAGTTGCGAAACTATTGCCTTTTACCGTTGTCACAGGCTTTAGTTTAAACAAATGAATTCCCAAGATAAAACATATTTACTGGTATAAAACTACGTTTCTCAACCATTTCATAGGGAAAATCAATAAAAAATAGTTCAATATATCTTCTCAAAAGACAGAGGAAATGAAAGGAAGCAAAAAATAATTTACACAGAGAAATCAAATAAAGTGAGTGAAAGGGAAAGAACAATATATCTTGTACACTCATTGATAGCTGCATAGGCTGCATAGATTTTTGTTTATTACATACAATCTAAACAAAAAGCATTTGCGAACATTTTATGATTGAAATATTCATTTTTATCTTCTACGGTTTTCTAACATACAGTTGCTGACATATTTCCTACTTTATTTTCACTTGATATGAATTTCTCTTTAGGCATTCATTTTTATGTAGAGAATCAGTGCTGAAGAAATTCTTTCCAATTTGAAGTGTAAGATAATCAAAAAAAGCTTAACATACAATGGGTAGCCAATATAATGTGGACACTTTAAAATTTGGATATTTTTCAAATATTTTCCGAAAATCTGCATAGAATTTCTTAGAATTTTGAACATGTAAAGATTAGCCTTGAACTCACATTTTACAGTGAAGATTCGATCACGGGAGTATTTAGGGGACCGACCAGAAAGTGATGCAGACAAAAAATTCCGACTCATCCCGTTTCAAAGAAAGTTGATAACGAGATGAAACTTTCATTAATGTATATGCTTGATGTGCATAATATTTACATGCACTTTTGTAAACATAGCACAAATATTCGAGAAGATATAAAGGTTTCTTAAAAAAATCCCGAATTTTTTAAAAAACCTTTATATCTTCTCGAATATTTGTATACATAAAAAATTATAAAATAATAGTTGGCATAAAATTCAAATGGCCTGAAAAAAGATACCAGCACGTCATTTTTTTCACGTAATCACCAAATCGATTGAGGCAATTATCAGAACGCTAAATTATTCATCCTTGCTTCGTAGAACAATGTCCCTGCTCGTTTAGCTACTTATTGGCATTTGTCTTCATCATCTGAACATAACCTTATTCTTCACAAGTTCTCCTTCATGTGTGGTAAAAAGAAGTAATCACTAGGAGCCAAATCAGGGCTGTAAGAGGATGTCCACATATCCCCCACTTAAGGCTTTGCGTCAAATTTTGAGTTTTGTAGGGCAGTATGGACCCGATATTATCATACAGGAGGATGACAGCATTTCTCAACATGTCTGGTCAACGTATTGCTTCAAATAACCTCATCAAAATGGCACAGTAACGACGTGTATTAACCATCCGTTCATTCTCTAGGAATTCCAGGAAATTAAAACGGGTAGAATCCCATAATTCGTAGGTCATCACTTCTTTCCAGCTGAGTAACAACCTTTAAGTTTTATACGACGACGTAACGTGTTTCCAATTTAATGTCTGTTGTTCAATGTATTTTCTACAATAAACTTCAACGATTGACGGTGAATATCACATACCTGAAACATTTTTAGCTCCATATTAGGGAACTACGCCTGCACCCTGAAGGAGGGACAAATTCTCAACGAGACTCACCATCATAACTGGTCTGAAGTTCAAATGAACTACAACAACTACACCCAGAAAACCAAACCACAGCCCCCCCGAGGAGAAACAATTGCCTCAAGAATTATATATAATATGATTCCAGCTATTAAAGGTTACCAAAGACCATTTTGAGTAATGCCTTTAAACCTCTTCTCTCATCGACCCTATTACATTTAAATTATAGCACCACCATGTCACAGCACATTTATCTCATAACAGACAATTTTATCCCGTTACTGGGTGAAGCATCTCTGTCTTTGCTCTTGAGAGCAGAATGAACACAACAGGGAACCCAAAACACAACCACATCATGATCCCACCGCCTGAGGGATGCACAAACGTGAGTCCATTAGCAACACGCAACCGAACCACACCGATTTTG
>BGPR01007019.1:25012-73751 GCA_013235015.1 Araneus ventricosus | reverse complement strand
AACACTATAAAATAATGATAAAGCATTTTTAAGGAAAGAATAAAAGAGAAAAAAGCATTACAAACAAACTCGTTGGGAGTGTCTTGTTGCTGGGGGGAGAGTGAGAGACACCTTAATGTCCGAGTCACTGTTTGAAAAATTACGGTCGATTCCATAGGGTTCAGTTTAAACAAGACCTCATTATCGGTAAGGAAGTTGACTAGTTGGATGATTTTGGATCTTGAGTATTTGTTGGAGAGGCAGCTTTTCCACCAATGGTTCCAATAGGACAAAAGGAAAGCGTTCAAAATGTACTATACTTGGTTTTATCACTATACTACAAAGTACAAAACGCGCCATATTGTATTATTATCCGACAGTGGAGGCGATTGGGGGCGAGTGGGGGGGGGAAATGTAAAAACACCTATTTGTAATGTTATACACCCCGGTAATATAGGGAATAGACAACAAAATTTTAAAATATAGTTGCAAAATTAGCTAGTTTTCTTGTACACTATTGCTTTTTTATAATTCCTAGTTTTAAGCAGCTAAAATGAAATAAAAATTTAATTTTTCCCGCAAAAAGTACGGGGAAGGCAACTTCCCCATCCCGCCACCATTGTTATACGAGAAAGTCGAGGAGAAAATTTTCCCTCTGGTTTTTTCAAAACTTAACAAAGCCTTCAAGTGTTTAAAATCAGTTTGAAATGTTAGTCAAAGCTCTCATTAAAAATAAGTCCTCACCTCAGTTATGACAAAAGGAAAATGAGCCGTAAAATCATTTGACTTTTACAGACTTGTATTGTTTCTTTCTCTTCCAGATTTGCCTGTAAAATGTTAAGTGCCCCGTTTTTGCTTTTAATGCCTTTATAATCCCTTTTTATAGCTGCCTTTTTGTAATTCGTTTGAAAATGCTCCATAAATTTCATTCAAAGTTCCAAATGTTTTAAACCATGCTGGTATATTATGCCTTGTTTCATTTAGAAATGAGTAGCCATTTAATGATACTTTGTATAAGGCGATCAGCTTATAAAAGATTTAGAAAAAAACAAAATTTGAATTGAGAAATTAATTATTACTTTAATTCCAAGAAGTACTTTTTAAGTATGGGAAATATTTTCTGCTCGGAAAATAAAATTGCGTGGAACTACTTTTTGTTGCTGCAGCTGGTGTTCGTTGGAAGTTAGCAGTTACCAGTTGTTCTTTGAAGAAGAAAATTTTTGTTTCACATTATAACATGCTATTAAAGTTAGCGTTAACAGCATATCAAAAATGCCATCACATTTTATTGACTCTCGAATCAACGAGACTTGCATCAAATGTAGCTATCCTTGTCGTATTTAAATTAAAGAACCCTTTGTTAATGTTTGGTCTTACATCACGTAATTTCGTAACATATATTTAAAAACGATTCTTTCTAAGATTAATAGAAAAATACTTTTCAAAGCACAACTGTTTTTCTAAAGTATCATAATTTAATATCGAAAAAAAAAAAACTCATCATGATCTTTCAAGAAAACCATGACCGAAAAATTCCGATTTTTTTTTCTTTTCTTGATGGTGTGGTTCGAATTTAGTTTAGTTTAATGGCTAAATTGCCAGATTTATCTATTCTACACTTAACATGTGGTGTTGGCGGAAATGTAGTTCAAAGAAAATTCCCTTATAATGAATTAAAATTAAATATAAAAAATTCAGATACAACAAATGTCATAAAACGTGATACGATACATCAAATATACTAAAATCCATTCAAAATAGTAAAAACCAATGACATGTAAATAGTTTAAAATACTTGGACAAAGTTTTTCTCCCATCTAATCTGCATGTTCGAAGAAGATGCATTAAAATTTGTTCGTTCGATGAGAACGGAACACAGGTATTCATTTAAAATATGAATTGCAGCAAAACTAACATTTTGCTTTGGGTACCCTGTTGTGCTCTCGACAAATAAAATATATTTGTAAGTGGAGCGATTTTATTGATGGCATGATTCTTGCTCACCATAAACAAATAAAAGAATGGAATTCCTTCAATATTACGCGAAAAATGAGGAAGAAAATGAATGAGAAACTGTTCTGATTTTTTAAATCATTTTGACAACTTCTTGTTTTCATTGAAAGGTTGTTCATTTCAAGATATGAGCACAAAACATTGAAAGCATTTTAGAAAATATACAAATTAAACACGTTTTTATTTTAAAACAGTGTCATTTGTTATTGACTAATATCCTGGATTTAACTGATGTGTGGAAAATTATCTAGAACGGATTGACACCTTATGTCTTCTAATCCCAAATTTATTGAATCTTCTTGGTGGCCTTTACATTAAGCATTAATAAATATCAAATTTTAATTTTGATGAAACCATTATTAATCCGTATCTTTCAAGAACTCGTTCAGTAAATAATTGTTGGTGTGCTCATGCTCTAAAATTGAAAAAAAAAAAAAAAATAACGGAATGTTTAAATAATAAATCTACTCACACTTATATAAATTTGGATACAGTACAACATATTTAGAATAGATATATGATACAGAATACACAGGGTTCTCACTTAAATAAGGGCCACTTCCTCTTAACTTCAGAAGAACGGCAGCTATAGTCATGAGAGGAGTGTCTAGGTATAGTAAAACGTCTATGCGCTATGCGACGAGACCACTTACAACGCCACCTGGTGGAAAATTTCGGAGTTAGCATTTCTATCTCTCAAACGATACAAAATAGCGGAAAATGGCATTTATAAGTAAAATGTAGTACAAAAAGACACCTTGTGAATATTAATACGAAGAGCAGAAAACTTAAAATGCACATTTGTTTGTTCTCGATTTCCGAAACTGTGATGTCTCAAAACGGGTTAAAAAGAGAAAAAAACAATTAGTTATCACAAGATACCTTTATTTTCGGGTTCAAAGTGCTCCCCGTCATTTACAATACAGATTTGAGTCCTTATTTTAATTTCACTTTGCGCACATTTTAGCATGAAGTTGGTGTGCTATCACAAGCAATAGTGATACGTCATCGAAAGTCCTGCAATGTTGGCAGAAAAGTCCATACACCTGCTGTTTGAGCTATTCCCACCGGCAAAAGGACAATGCAGTCAATTTTTTTGTCTGAAAAATAACATTTTCTCCTTTTGTCCATGTCTTGTGACATCACAATTTCGGAAAATGCGAACAAATAAATGTGCATTCTAAGCGTTCTGCTCTTCGTATTAATGTCCACAAGGTGTCTTTTTGTACTAAATCGATAACGTTTTACAACTTTGTAATTGACATATTTCCTCCATTTTATACCGTTTTCGAAATTAACGCTAACTGCCGAGTTTGTCACCAGATGAAGCTGCAATTGGACTCATATTACAGCGCATAGTCGTTTTACTATACCTAGACACTGCTTTTATGAGTATAGCAGCAGTCCTTCTGAAGTTAGGAGGGGGTGGCCCTTATTTAAGTGGGAATCCTGTAAAGTAATAATACATCAATATTTCGTTGGTTTTTAGGTAAATAATCAGACTACGATCAAGGCCGTAGTTATCCATTGGACTAATTGGGCCGTAGACCAGGGGCGCCTTTGATCCAAGGGCGCCTAAAAATTTACTATATTGATTTTAATTTTTAACAGAAAATTTATTTAATTACAGTTTTGAATATGTTGAAAGAAAAATATGATTAGGGCTTATAGCTAGACAGCTTAGGTTACATAAACATGCACATCAGTTCATACGGAGCCAATATATGAATATTTTTTATATTTATAATGTAACCGTCAAAATTTATCATTCATATATATATATGTACAATTTAACGAACCTCAATTTTGCGAATTTCTTCTTAAAATAACCTCCAAATAGCGAAGTGCATTCTCTATTTAACGAACTTTTTCTTGTGATCCAATATTTTTTTCTCTCTATTTCTCAAAATATTTCTGAATATTTCAAACTTATTCTTTCTTTTAACACATTTTATAGTGATCAATGATCTTGAACTGGTTTTGCCAGTCGCCTAACTCACCGAAAGCAGTAAAATCGCTGTCATTCTTTGCATTTCATCCAGGAAGTGCAATCTTTATCTCCCCCACTGTCCACTTCACTAGAAAATCTTTCAATAACCCCCTTTCACCCTCAATGGAGCTGTCCCGTGTCCTTGAACTAGTCTCCCGTTTTCTAGATTGTTGATCAGAGTCGTGCTGGTAATTTCAGTTCTTGTAGCTGGAAAATGTCAAAGCGAAAGTGCTTGAGCATCAAAGAAAAAAAATTCTTCATGAGGTGGATAAAGGAAGAAGGAAAAGGATACTGCTTTAAAATTTGGTATTCCTCCGAACAGCTTATCAAAACCATCATAAAAATTCGTAATAATATACAAAATTATGATTCATCGAATTCTTGTTCAAAATGTTTAAAAACATGTGTCTATGAAGATGTGGATGAGGCAATTTCGAAGTGGATACACACAATGCGAGATAAAAATGTTCCGATCTCTGGGCCTTTCATAATCGAGAAAGTTCTTCAATTTGCGAAGGCATTGGGATACGACGAATTTCGAGGAAGCAATGGATGGCTTGAAAAATTTAAGAGAAGACACGGAATTATAGCAAAAGTAATATCGGGTGAAAGAAAGTAAAAGATGATAATGATAGTAAAAATTGATAACGGAGACACTGAGTAAAATTTCAAAAGTCCATAAGCCAGAAAACATCTTTAATGCGGATGAGACTGTTTTTTTTTTCAATGTTTGCCTCAAAAGACATTAACATTTAAAAAGGAAAATTGCTTTGGAGGAAAACAAAACAAAGCAAGATTAACTGTCATGCTAGGTGCAAATATGACTGGGCATCAGAAATTGAAACCATTAGTTATCGGAAGAAGCAAAAATCCAAGATGTTTCAAAGGCGCAAAATCTTTGGAGGTTGATTATGACTTTAACAAAAAATCTTGGAGGATGTCAGAAATTTGTGAAAAATAGGTTCAAAAGTTGGACAAACGTATGATTGCAGAGTGTGGCAAAATTGCTCTCGTTTTTGACAATTGTCCCGCCCATCCGAAGGAAATCAACCCAAAACTGAAAAATGTTACAGTTTTTTCTTGCCATCAAGCACTATATCAAAACTGCAGCCAATGGAACAAGGGGTGATAAAAAATTTCAAAATACACTATCGCAAGAGAATAGTGCGAAAAGTTATCACTGCGCTTGAGAACAATCCATCCATGCCAAAGATCAACTTTCGGGAAAGCATATCAGAAATTTCCAAAACATGGAACTATGATGTCACAGATCGTACTATTCGCAACAGTTTTCCCATTGGATTCTTTGTCAGCAATGAGAATTCGGCAAGTACGGAGGACGAAGACGATATTCCCTTAGAGGAACTTAAAAAAAATGTGGTTACAGCTAAGGGAAAAAGAAGAAATTAACGATGATGTGCTGACTGATGATTTTCTTTCACTTGATTCTGAAGCTGAAATCTCGGAAACACTAACTGAATTGGATATTTTGGACAGTGTGAAAAATAAAAACAATATAGCAATGAATCGCGTTGAAGGCGAGGATGATGAAGATGGAAATGATCGTGATTCAGAAATCAACAAACCTTCGTATGATGAAATGCTAAAATCATTTGAAACAATCCGACGCGGATTACAGTTTGAAGAAAATACGCCTGAAGGGGGTTTTGGTGCATTGCAAAGATGCGAGACATATTATGAGACAAAACATTTTTTCAAACAAAAACTCAGACAAAATTAACAGACTTTTATCAGTAATTAAATTTAAGGACGCATGTGGTAATGTATTCTTAAAGTTACTTGTTATAATAAATGCAATAATGTCGTTAAAATTCCTTAATTTTAATATAATTTTTTTTAAATTGAAAATACAGTGTATTCCCGGACAATGTTTTGTTTTATTCTTGTTTTCCTTGCAGATTTCTTTTTGATGGGTAAGATATATAAAACGAATAGATATTAATTTACAAAATAAAGGTGTGATTAATTACTTTTTTAATAATATTTAGTGTTTATGAATTTAAAATCTGTTTTGTGTAGTTTAAAGTATTTTAAAAGGTGAATCTCTATTTAACGAATTTTCCATATAACGAACTTTTTTCCGGGATTTAGCGACTTCGTTAAATAGAGGTCTGACTATATATATATATTCTGGTTTCTAATCTTGAAAGGTTTTGGAGATTTATTCTTCTATTTTTTTCCCAACAATTGGCTTTCTCAGAGGGTTGGCGTCACAGATCTAGATTAATGCGACGTAATCGATTACCAAGATCGATTGGCATTTGATTATTGGAATTAAAATTCTGGGTTGTTTTTTTCATAGTAGTAATAGTATATAATCTAACTATCTTTAGTATTTCATTTGTATGATTATTGATAAGGTAACATTATTTTAATTTTTAGATTTATATATATATATAGAAAATGTGACACGTGTTTTGATTGTTTGAAATTTTAACTAACTATTTATATATGATTTGGGTAGGTGGAAGCTGGCTTGCAAAATCCTGTTTCGAAAAGGCACCGATTTACAAAATTGTAAAGCTTTTATTAGTGAACAGATGATTTTTTTCCTTTCAGTTATTTTATTTTGTAGGTATTTTCGTTGGATAATAGGCACTCAGCTTCCTACTTACAGTTCTGATGGGGCGTCAGTTTCTCTATCCTAGGGCTCTCAAATTCGTTAAGACGGCTCTGACTGCGATGGAATACACAATCAAAATCAATCGTTTCGTTCAATCAGTTATTGCAAAAGTTTCTCTTCCTATCTCTTCTGCCATTAACTTCTTTGTTTTTTCTGAAACATTCTTATAATATTTGGAAAAATCCGAAAAAGAAATTTGTAATAAATAAGAACGATTTAGCTGCAGTTGGACATATGTTATATCATTGTTTGCCTGCTGAGTCAATTGCATAAACGAACAAATTACGAGTGTCTTCTAGATGCTAGTGATTTCAACTTCCTTATACGAGTATTCAGGGGTTTTAACTCGCATAGCTTTGTAAATATTAAGGAATTAACAATTCCTTCAGAATTTTGTGCTGAAAAATTAAAAGCAAATATTTATATACTTTTTCAATAAAAATCTTTCGAGAAAAATTTGTATATAAATGCTGAATGGTTAAATCGTATATCAAGTTATTTCTTTTTAGACGTTTTTATTCAATTTGACTTGTCTCATGTTTGTAAAGATGAAATTATGTAATTGAGTTTTCACTCATTTCTGGATGTATTAGACTTCTGGAATTTTGTACAGATGTGTGTTCCGGAAAACGATACAATATTTTGATATTCTCAGAACTTAATTATCAGTTAATCGATTAATTTTAATTAATTTTTTATTTATATGAGTGGTGCCATCTGATGGTGAATTTCTGATTAAGTTGATTTTAAGATTCCATAGTAATAATAATGAACTATGAAAAATATTAAAGACTAAAAAATGGAAAATAATAAAAAAAAATTTAATGATCTTTGTGTACTGAAAGATGGAAAATAATTAATTATCAAAATATTGCACGTCAAAACAAAATTATAAAAGAGTGAAATAATAGTATTGAAAGCAACACTCTGAAGAAATTGTAGTGTTTTTAGTCGTGTAATATAATTAATAAAGTAATTCCATGATTAGAAGGTAAACATCCATCTTTATTCGCCGCTCACTTCGTTCTACTTATCTACAAAACTCTTCCAGATACTCTAAAGTCAATCGGTATATAAAATAGATGTTTACCTTCTAATCATGGAATTACTTTATTAATTATATTACACGACTAAAAACACTACAGTGGTGACCCGGACGTGATGAAAGAACACGCAACAACTTTCAGACCCACTAATAGATGGCAGCACCAAAAAATCAGGTCAATTCCATCTTCTGCTACATTCACCAGATGGCAACACGACAACTACTACAGCAACGCAGCTCTCCCAATTCAAAGCCTGTGACACATTTCATAGCACAAAGCCTGTGACGCATTTCACAGCACGCAAAGTCTATGACCATTTCATAGCACAAAGTCTGCTAGAGCCTGCGCACCACCAATCTGGGCAGCAATCTGCGCATATGCACGCAGCACATCGCTTCCTTGATATTCAGATAATATCAAACAAGCTGGGGGTTGCTCCTGTGGCGCACCGTGCTACGCCATCTTACTCTGATGTATATTAGCCAATATCCGCCTCCGGACACGGGGAATTCCTTTTGTCTAGTGGTTAGGATCTTCAGCTTGGAACCGAAAGGTCCCGGTTTCTAGCCTCCCACAGCCAAAAAATCAAGAAAGAAATATTCACAAAAAAGGAAATGCCTTAACATTTATTAGAGATTAAAATTCCGGCTTGCTTAGATTCTTTCAATCAGCGGCTCAAACTTTTACTATTTTCTTTTATACGTCCATATTTTAGGTAAAAAAAATTAATTTATCCTCTCAGCGCAATAATAAAAGCGTATTTTTAAGAACTCTTTTTTTATTTTTAGTTTTTATGGACGTTGTATTCATTTGGTCTTCAACGAGTAATTGTAAATCGTATCATTTAATAGTCGAAAAGATGGGGCTAAGCTTCTTTATGGGCTATGCTTAAAGATGGGGCTATGCTTAAAACGCTAAACCATTTTAAAATCGAGATGATTATCACATTTAGTGTTCTAAAACCACTGAACCAAAAGAATGATTTTAATCAATGTGAATTAAAATATAATGATTTTACTTTCAGAATATTTTAACAATTACTGAAATTTGCTGAAGTAATGGAATAATTGAAGGAATTGGTTCTTGATAAGTCTTCAGTGTGATTCTTTTGTGATAAGTTGCAGTCATCTCTTTCTTGTTAAAACAATCAACCAATAACGACAACCGAAATTTCTCATTTGGCGAGAAATTTCTCCTCTTTGCTTCATCTATGTAACATGACTGTCAGCAGTGGAGCAAGTAAAAGGATTGATTAAACAAATAATAAAAAACTAACAATCCGTAAAATGACTTCAAATTTGCAACGATGGCTTTTCGGCACACATCGAATAACCGTTAAAGCGGCTCAGAGGACAAAGTAATGACAATGTTTATGGTTGCTTCGTCTAGTTATTTACTTGTCTTTTTTCTTCATTTTTTGCCGTTTTGCTGGAAAATGTTCGAGAGCTGATTCTTAAGCTACTCATGTTCATCGGGAAGGTGCTTTTATTCGTTTGAGTGAATATCACAGCGATCTATAACTGTCTTGTTGAGCAGGTTATCCTAATGTTTTTTCCAAGTTACAGAAAATGTTTAACTATTGCAGGCAAACTCTATCATAAAATCCATGATGATGTTTTTTTATGAGGTGGCGAAAAAATTGTTTTAGCAGAATTTAGGATAATTTTAATTATCTTTTAATGGAACAAAGAATAGTTAACTAATATCGAATGAATTTTCAACATGATTTAAAAATACTTTCGGTATATTTTAATCTCAAAAAGTAAAAAAATGTTTCAGTTATATACAAAATGCAAGAATATCAAAATTATTTTTAATTCGTCAAGATTTGATCCTGGATTTCGAATTCTTAACATTACGCTAAAAAATTTCAAAGACTGCTTTACTGAAAGTATGAGGAAAACAACATGATATAAAAGCAAATTATGCCTGTTATATTTTTTAGTCTTCCTGGTATAACTAGTATAGTCTTTTATTAAGGAATATTCTAGAATCCATGTACTTTCTCCGTTTCTAAATCCGTATCCTTGGTTTGTGTTCCAAGCGTAACTCTTTACACTCTTGGAACTGGAATTCATTTTTAACTGGATTTTTAGATTTTATGATAAGAATTAAACGAAATGTGGAATTCATATGTCTCCTATTCATAAGTTGCGGAGTTGAAATTTGTTAATATGAACCTACATAAAACAATGGTACATGAAAATCATGAAGAGTTACTTAACTTTTAAAAATAAACAGTAAAACCCTGGTTAGCCGAAACACGGGTTATCCGAAATTCCCCAGAAATCGCAAATCTAAAAAAAGCGCATACTATATTGCACGGGAATAATCGAGAAGGCGAGATTTTTTTGAAACGATATCCCCATTTTCTTCTTTAAGCCTCCCCAAGAAGGTCAATGATGAATTTTAGAATGCTAAAATTAATGGGTATTAACGATATTATTTACCAATGCCTGTCAAAGGCATTACACCAGAACGCACCCTGGAAAATTGCGCCCTGCGGAGGGTTAACTTTAGTAAAGGACATAAGTGTAGCCTACAAAGAGAGTTTTGAATTCGTTTTACACTCAAAACATTTCAGATTGCATACTGTAATTAGATACAAAATTATAGTAGATGTACGTAGCCTAACCGAAAATATCGTTATCCGAAACGGCTCCCCCCTTTAATTCGGGTAATCGTGGTTGTACTGTATAATACCTATTTCTGAGACAAGTTAGCAGTTGCGGAAGCGGGGTTGTACTGTAATACCTATTTCTGAGACAAGTTAGCAGTTGCGGAAGCGGGGTTGTACTGTAATACCTATTTCTGAGACAAGTTAGCAGTTGCGGAAGCCTGGTGGCGGAGTCTCGGCTTTGGGATTAGGAATTCGCGGATTCGAAGATTCCGCCAAAGATCGGCTATGAATGTGGGCCTCTATCGTCGTGGGTCAAATCCTCAGGTTAATGTGGAGTAGGTTTGGAGATGGAGATGCTGATGTTTTCCTCTGACCACGGTTCTATATTTCGAGGTCTATTCTAAAATCGCCATTGTGCAGGTTCAAAACGGGCCGTTAACCTAGCAAGTCAAATTAATCAGTTCTCACAAGAATATGTCAACAGCCCCACAATCAAACTAAAAGTGTATTTAAATTCTTAGCATGCATGCATTATTAATTTCATTGTAAGCCGTGCTTGGAAATCTTGCAGAGGAGAAAGAATGGCAGTTTTTTGAAAATACTATAAAATTTCTCTTACCTAACACCCAATTAATCGGCAATATTAATATTTAAAGGCACTTGTGAAGGTATACATTTAAATCCGAAATTAAGTTTTATGAGATAAAGAAAATATGTGAGGAGTTTGTGAAGAGGAAATAAAATTTTCTAGAGATTTGATTTGCAAAATAGGTAAACTTCATTTGCAAATCTGATAAAATGGTTTAATAAAAGTTGAATTGGTAATAATAGTCTTTCATTTTTTAACAATTATAAATATGTTAGTGCGATATGTTGATTAAATATTTTTGCCAAAACTTGTCATGTACCTCCCTAATTATCTATTTCATAGGGTATGTTATAATTTTCTGTTATTGAAAAGTCATCAAAATAGAATTTTAAAACTTATATTTTTATTTATTTTTATTTTTATAACGCGTGCACCACGCTATTTTCGATGAATCAGAATAACCAAAGACCACTTTTCCACATATTTTTTTTCCTTCTGCTTTTAATGGATTCTCAGTAAATGGCTTGCGTCCAGGCAAACCCAGAACCCATTTTTATATCGACCAGAAAGAAGAATCTTTGGAAGAAGATGGAAACCATTTTTATCCATCCATTAGTAGTTGTCATTGACCTGGTGGACAAACAAAAAAGAAAACAAACCTGATGGAAAAAGACCTGGGTGTGTAGCTCGGTAGCAAAAGATTATTAAGAATAAGGATTTAAATAAAAAAGCAAAATAAGAAGGAAGAAAAAAACTGTTCGAAATGATGATAATAATAATAATACTTAAATTTCTGTAGTCAGATTCACGGAACACCCGACCTGCTACAGAACGTGATACGGCCATTACAGGCAACGCCACCTGCTGGGAGATGCCACGATGTCTTCGAAATTCTCTTATTTGAAGCTTGAACTTCTCAAAGAATATTCTGATTACATTTATTTCCTTTTTTTTATAATGCCGCTCATTCTTTTGGAGTAAGTGTGAGGGATTTTTTACATATTAAATCATTAAAAATAGTTCAAGCATTCGTTTTAACACTTTTTTTCTCTATACATCAGAGTGCAGTTTTTCTAAGATTAATATGAGTTTTTAGCTGATTTTCGGCGGGCTACTAATCACTGTGGAACCTGAAAAAAATTAAGAATGAATTTTAAAAAAAGCTAACTTTTCGGCTAATGAGAAATAGAGCTCGAATAAAAAAATATTCTTATGCCAATATCTTTAATGCAGTCATTAACTATACTTTAGCCATCAATCAATTTTAATATCTTGGAAGATAAAAAGAACCAAACCAATGTTAAAAATGCAGAGCAAGTTAGTGAAAAAACGGATATCTTCACTCGCAGATTTCAAATTTATTGCATTTCGTTTCGTATTGGAATGTTATGATTATATCAAAAAGGTAATAAGTAGCTTTGATTGAACAATGTAGCAAATAACTGACGTAGATAAGATTAAATTTCTCTAGTTTTATGTAAGATTTTCTTCAATTTATTTCTCCCTGCAAGTATGTTCTCGAATCTCCATGGATCGCATCATCCATAGATTTTTTTTTGCGGTAAACACAATTTTCTTTAAAAAAAACTGTTTTAAGGTTTATTAAAACTTTTCAACTCTAAACCCTATTTCGGAAGGGAAAAAACCAGGGCTCTATTTTCTTTCGAAAGATTTCTCCTCGATTGCAAAACTGAGAAATAAATTTGAAAAATGCTTTAATAATAAAAGACATATAAAAAATCAGCTTCAAATAGACATTCATTCAATAGAATTTTTAGAAATTTTAATGTCTAGACGATTTTATTAACTATTTTTACTTGTAAATTTTGAAGATTGAGAAAGAAGGAGGCGTTACGAAAGCTTCTGCGGTTCCACTGTTGTGACTTTAGTTGAAGTCGCGACTTTGAGAAGCACTATTTATTTGAACATTTTAATGAAAATATTTTAGTAAAACAATTTTATATTAGGCTTGAGATTTTTTTTAAAAAAAAAGAACAGTGGGCAAAGGGAACAAAATTAAAACCACCATCATGACTTTTCTTCACAATAACACAAGTCTCCTCTTTCAGTGATTTACTGTACATTACAAAATTAAATTTAAAAAAATCATCAAAAATATTTCGTTAGCTTTCAGTACGTAGTTTAGAATACTCTTCCAGTCATAAACTTTGCTCTTGCTTCTTCTAAAGCGTAATTTATTTTATAAAGACACTAATCGAAATTTTTATGCCCAACACACAGTAGCGTAACTGTTGGATGGCAAGACTGGGAAAATGCAAGGGGATCACTGTCTAAAGAGGCCCCGACCCAAGGTGTTATAATTACATAGACACTGCTATCATCCTACCCTCTAGGATTGATAAATGGGCCCGCCCTAAGCATTTGTCGCTGGTTACATACTGTCTAGTTCCGCCATTAGATTGATAAAATTGGTCGCCATCCTAGTGTTGTATTATGTGACTAGTTGGAATAGTGATCTACTATTTGAGAAGCCCTAATTTATTTTAATGGGCATATTTTAGTAAAACATATCAGCATTCAACTAGAAAAGTAAAAGATAACAAAGGGACAAAGGAAAAAAAGGCAATAAAAGTAAAGCCATCACATTATGATTTTGCTTTTCAATGATGGATGTCTCCTCTTTCAGTGATTTACTTTACATTACAAAATTAAATAAAAATCATCAAGATTATTTCGTTAGCTTTCTATATGTAGCTCAACAACAGCAGCAGCAATACTCTTTCCTTCATAAACTTTGCTCTTTCTTCTTCTGAAGCGCAATTTACATTAATAAAGACGCTAATCGAAATTTTTATGTCCAACATATTCAACTGATGAAATTGGTCGTGTCCGAGCCAAACGCTAAGGAGACCAGTTATATCCTTACCTTGTGTTGTGAGTAATCATAATGGACTGTGTTTACCAAACAAATTTTGAGGTTACACGGATGGCAGAGTTTCTTGATGGCTATTCTACGACGCCTGACTGAATGACCAATAAAGAAAACAGTTTCTACTGCAGACATCAAAAAATGACTTTCACTTGGCAGCCATAAAATTAGACTGGATGAAACATTATTTTCAAAATGTATTTTGAACACTTTCCATCGGAGGAAAAGGCCAAGATTATAGTGTTGGACAGTCGTCGCTCAAGCGTGTTATTGGCATTATTCAAAACAGCTAAGGTGTGGTAAACAGTTTGGGAAATCTAGGAATTTTCTCAGAGAAAAAAAAGAAGATTCAGTAGTAGATAGGTAAATGTAAACATTTCTTTGAAGATGATGTAAAAAAATATTTGTGATGATTGTTATTAGTTCATACGGTCTTCGAATAGAAACATTTTAAAAAATACGTAACGTACGATTCGTATTTTATTTTTTATTCAGTTCTTTATATATTCTAGGAAAAAAGAGGAATGATAATTTTAGACATTTTTTTTTAAAATCCTTTATAATAACAAATATTTTTTTTAACTTCCGGAAATCATGCTCAGAAAAGAGCCCTTATAACAGACTAAAAAAACCCTCATTAAAATTTAAAAAATTGTTAACTATTATTTTCAATATACAATTAAATACAGTTCTTTTAACACAATAGATGCTATGCACAGATATAATTTTAGTCTGAGTCCCTAATCGAATAGTTAAATCAGTTTGTTTAAAAATAAAATAGATATTTTGTACTATGTAATTTTCTTATAAAATTCCTTCGATTTATTTTGAAATTTATATGAAAGCCTGGGGATTTTTAAACGAACAATAATTAAAATTTCATCTTTTATGAAGAAGTGACAGAAACAAGTGCTTTATGGGTAATTGAAACTGCTCAACAATATTGTTCTCCATGCGCATTTCTATGTTGGTTACTGAGCGAGAAGATGGTAAACTACAAAACTCAAAATACATTAAACATCCTGTAAATCTATAGGGGGAATCTAAAAGGGGATTCTATCGCTAAATGCATAATTGGTTTTTATAAATTTTAGAACGCAATTAAATGGTTTTGCATCGGCATGTAACTTATGAATAATGATGAAAAATAAACAAGAATAAAATCATCAAAAACAATACCTTTATTTTAAACTTTTCAACAAATAAGTTTTTGTAATGAATTTTTGATCATATACATATAAAAATAGCTAATGGTCTTCACTGGTAACATGTTCTAAATAAAAATATACATTATTTTATAATTAAACATGGGACACGGATGTCAGACATATAATATACTGTACATGAAATAACATTTTTATCCAACATTAAGGGCATAAAAACCAACTCTCTCGAATAATATAAAAATAGCCCACAAATTATAATTTTTTTCTAGAAAGACTAAATTATTAATACTGAAAAGTCCTCTGGGATCTCCGGGCTGAGTAGTATTTTTCTTGTACTCACATTTGAGAAGTCATAAAATCTTAGTTTTCACATATAGATGGAATGTCGCGTAAAACATTAGTCAATGAGTAAAATATGAACGAACGTTTTATGAGTGTAGGTATTCGACATAAATATATAACTGCAAGTAATGTATCTCATAAATCAGTGTAAAAGTATATTAAAATAGTATACTTTTTCAAAAATATTTACAAAAAATTTATATTTAAAAGTTTGATTCATGCTCATCATTTTGCCTTTCAATTTTGATCCATTTAAATTCCAAAGCATTTGATTGCTAATATCGAATTTTACAACTGATTTTATTTACAAATATATTTCATAAAATTAATAACGTTTTTAAAATTCAAATAGATTTTTTATTCCTTTAAAAATTTCACCTTTATATGTGGAATGGAATAAGTAAAACGACTTATTCACACTTCAGTTATAAAGTGAGATGAATTAAAGAAAAAAACTTTCACGTCCTTTAGTGAAGTGACTAAATTATAATGCAAGTAACATTTGTTCCTAAAAGTAAAATGATACATATTTGAAAACACAAAACATGTACAAGAGATAAATACATCACTTGGGCTTACACATATGTTGGTGTTTATCACAGGGAAACTTGTTTAAGGTAAGCAATGTATATTGTTTTGAATAAACAATAGCTTATATGATAAAGAAAGTTTTGACTCTTACTTAATTTTAAAACATCAAGAATGATTCATCTTTCGCAAAATACAGAATTCGGCTTCCAAGAAAAAAAATTCACCACATTTCTTTGAATACTAAAGTTTCTAAATTCAACATCATGATGATCAATCATTTATTTCAGAAAATAATGAATAACAATAATGCATTTATTGAATTCGACTTCTAGAAAAATGCGTTTTGATTTCTGCTCAGTAAATTTATCAGGATTGCACATTGTCACTATAAATCTCATTGAGAAGCACAACTTGAAAAATGGAATCATTTACATAATGCAGATTTGGAAAAAATAGCTGAAACAGACAGCTGGACACCAAAGGGTTTTGCACAGATAAAAGTCAGCAATTCTGCCTTTTACATCCCCACTACTGAAATAGTCTTTTTTGGAATATTTAATACTGTTTTCAGCAATGCTCCTTAATCCAATGCTCTTGTTTCCCTCCCTTCACTTCATGATTATGTAAAGACAATTCTAGAAAAATATTCATTTTTTATAAAAAATAATTCACGAAAGTAATAAATGCCTTTGGAGTTTTATATAGCCTAACTGAAACAGGCGACGAACATTGTGAAAATCCAAATGAAGCCTGCATGTTTGGCGACATTAACTAATAATGGACCTCAAAGCTGCAAAGGCTTCACTCATGGTATCGCCTTCTTCTTCGCATCCTAGAGTGAGTTTGTTATGGCCATCTGTCAAAGTACTGCCATACATAGGTTTCGAAAAGTCCTGAAACTGGCCACCTAAGCGAGTATCATCAGGATTCCTTTGTGGTTGTTGTAGCCGTGATCGAAGTGAAATGGGAGATGCTGATGGCAAGTTAGGAGAGTCGGTGGGACCGGTGTTGGATGTTGGGAATGACGATGAACCTGTGAGATAACGATCGAGTTCTTTACCGTCGATATCACCAAATATATCCGAAACAAAATTGGAATCAGGTGGGCTTATGGTACTATATCCGGAAGACAATGTATTTCCACTCGGAACGCTCTTAGTAAAGGTGTAAGCATTGGTTTGATCACTGCAGGTGCTCTTTGGGTACATATCCTGAGATGAGTAGGCACAACCGAAATTGGAGGAGGTGGGTACTACGTTAGTGTAGGACGGGGCTGATCCGTAAGAAGGCATGAAATTAAATTGCTGGTCAGGATCTGAATTACCATCCTCAACTTCTATTTTGATTTGTTGGGACGGAAACAATCCCGTAGATCCATTCTCACTGGCACAGTTATTATAGGTGTTCAAATGCCTATATGTTGGTGACCGACTCAGAGCACTATACAGATGGCTGGTCGTTGGGAAAGGACTATTTCTGTCAGACATAGAGGTGGATGGGCTGTTGAGAGGTGACATGGAAGACGAAGAGTGGTAAAAATCGCGTCGCTGGCCATCAAACGTAGACTGAGTATCAATCATCTGAGAGCCGGATTCAGAAAATGTGTAGATGGGATTACCAGATGCCGCAGATAAAGCTTGCAAAGTGGACGTTGCCAATCTCATTGGAAGACGATAAGGCGGTCGAATGTCTTTTAAGTAGTTGGATGTACCACCAAACTGAGATATCAGTTGAATTAGAGTGTTTTTTGAGCCTCTTGTCGGGTTTCCCTCTCTCCTTTGCATTTGAAGTCGGTTGCAAGCATCCTGCTCATTCTGAGGAGGCGACATGTCTGGTGTGGGAAGCCCACGGATACCGCCGTCTACTCTCTGACTAACACTTTTATCCTGGCCGTACTCGAATCCCAGTCCTAAGTCTTTTTTAGGAAATTTAGCTCCGAGGGACACATCGTTGTCAGGACTTCCGTTTGGAGAACAGTCAGGGGTTTGCACCCCATAATAGTCACAATTCAATTGCTGAGGATGGAAACCGGCCCTGTTAAGATTGCCACTGTTACATACAGACTGCTGAGGAGTATAAGACATTGGTGAAGGTGCGTCGTAAGTAGAGTTGTATCCATTCGGGTACATTGAATGGGGTGAAGTTGAAATGGGACCTCCTGTTGCTTGAGGAATAGGAGGTGTTGGAGCACCTTTCGGTGGAGCATTATTTCCTCTTTTGGTGCTTTTTCGTCTACGGGGTCTGTACTTATAATGTGGGTAATCCTTTTGGTGTTGCTGTCGCAGACGTTCAGCTTCTTGGACATACGGCTGTCTCTCTACGGGCGTTAAACCTCTCCATCTTTTGCCTAAATAAATGAAAAGAAAATAAATATTATTTTACAACATGAAAAGAACGATAGCAAATTGTCCAATCATCAGAATATAAAATATAAAGAGCCTTTGAAAATGCGGTTGGGCATTCAATTCGACTTATTAGAAAACCTTCATAAAACATGTTTTAATGTAATTAAATTAAACAAGCAATCTTTCAAATTCCAGGAAAGTCAAAATCTGTCTATTTGTAAGTTCCAATTTTAGCTACTAGATCGAAAAAAGGCTGGTGCATTTTTTAAAAATAGAATAGCTAGGTGAAAGGAACAATTATGCTGTTATATACGAGTACATTCTTATTTTATGATTATGTTTCTAGATTGAGTGTTTAAGTCAGAAACTAGCGACCCATTTTAATCAAGCGTTTCAAAAAAGGACGCGCAATATTTTCTGCGGCCTTGTGCGGTAAATTTTTTAAATTTATTTTATTTACTTTTTTCTCATTGGAGGTTCATTTGCTTCTTTCTTTAAATTATACTATTGCAAAATATTCGTCTTAATTCTCTAAAGAGTTGAATAAATATATTAAATTGCCATACATATCATGAATTTAAGTATTCTAAATTGGTTAATTTAGAAAGCAGTTAATGAGAGAAAAATGAATAGGAAATATAAATACTCAGTTATTAATCAAAAATGCTCGGCAGGTAAATACAAGTACTTAAAAAATTAATAGTGATCTTCACTTGACTTTCTTGTATACTAATACTAAACAGCGAATTTTGAGCTTAGCTTTTTTTTCTATAGAGAAGAAAATCAAGCAAGCATTTTATAACGGTACATCTTCCCGTGGACTGATTTAATTTTGATCCGAAATTTGATACAGGTCTACAATATTGGTGTGAAGGTAGCACACTAAATTTCATTCATCTAGCTTGTTTAAGTTTTGAATTTTTTTCAGCATATACACGAAGAGATCGACAATATACCCTCTCACGGATTTCGTCTGAAATTCGATACATATTAACAAATTCTCTGTTATGATTTCGTACCAAATGCCACCCATCTATCTCTTTTCATGCTTGAATTATACACGGGATTTTATTTAAAAATAATATATTTAAACATACGCCATCGTAATTTTATACTAAGAACATTAGTATCTAATAATCCATTCAAAAACTGAAATTAAAGATAATCTCTATCCCGATAAACAGTACAAATTAAATCTTCAAAACATCTGATAGCTGAATTCTTCCATAAAAACGATAATTTCCTTTAGAAATGCTGATCCCTTGCAATTAAATTGCAGTTAATATGGTAACCATAAATGAATCAGCCCCGTCTTGCCTTAGCGCCCGGGTGTACGGAATGATCGGGTCGCCGTGAGTAGTAACATGGGTACTGTGGTCAGTTACAAAGTGGCCACCACCGGCTCATGTACGAACCTCTCCCTAAAGAGGATACGTCTCGTCATCGGAGATGTGGCCAACTCAACCCCACCACCACTCTAGTACCCTCCAGGGAAGCGAGAACCCCCTTATTTATCCGGTGATTTCTCATCCCCATATTTGAGGTGTCCCCCGGAGGAATGCAGTTAATATATTAAGAATGAAATCCAGGTATCTTCAAGGGAACTTCCAAGAAATCTTAAAATACCATATATAAGCAAAAAATGTTGCTCAATTTCCGATCTCAAAAATATTTAATGAATTCTCGAATCATCGTTACAGCAACTTAAACATTCAGAATCTACGGAAGAAACTCCGGCACTTTTAAATTTTATCTTTTCGTAATACCAAGGGTATTTTCTGTTCTCACCACTGAAACAGTGTTCTATACTATAATTTTGCTCTCGTATCTACAAAACTATATCTTAAAACAAAGAGGATAGTTTTATTTTATCTTTCGTCTCTGGAGGTTAGAGAAAATACAGTTTCATAATAGTACAAGACTACGGATGGCTGAAGCATTTATCATTGAATCATTTGGAAAAGTGGTCACCACTGAAATGACCTCGACTCCGCATCTTGCAAAGTGTTTAAAGAGTCACTTCATTTCCGCCCACAACAAAACTCATTCTTCTTTCCCATTTCACACCACATTCGTTGCAACAATGCCGACTAAGTGCCACATTGTGGGGGCACCTGAGCAACTTATTATCCCTGGGTTCCATCAGGTGTTTACACCTGAGCCGAGCGGTCACTTAGGGAAGCGCAACCCAAATCTCGATCATCTTCGACGGGGACCTCATTTTTTATTCCAAAGGTCTCTAACGCGTTGCGACCTTTGGCATCACTTCCCGGGGCCCCAGTCACGACTTGGGTGGGGCCGAAGCGTGCGTTTTCACCCACCTTGCTCGTTTTCTTCAGACCACCCCGTTCCCTTTCATCACCCACCAGCGGCAGAGGGGCACGTATCAAAATCTACGGGGAGATTCGACGTGGTTAAGAAAATTTATCAATAATTTTTTGAATTCGGTTTGTACTGTGATAAAGTCGTTTATTTGAACTTTTTTGAAAAATGTATGATTTCATTTGAAGTTGAAGAATCTTTGAAATCAATATATTTTCTTTAAAAATATCTATAAAAATTAAGAGAAATTTCTTCTGAAAAATCGTTTAAGTACAATAAACTTTTCATTACACTGTTCTGTATTAGAATTTCTTAAACGGTGGTTCATGACCCCAAATGAAAAATATTATTTTTTTATTTCTATTCTCAGTTCCATCATCATCCAGATTTTGAAATTTTTGTAAGTTCGATTTTTATGAAAAATAATCCTGTTTGGAAACGCTAGATAAAACTTCATAAAATGCAGGATAAATTTTGGAGAATAACTGTTTTATCTTGAATGTATATATTTTATTTCTCACTAATTAGAGCTCCATTTCCATAACATTCTTGAAATTTTGGGATCGCGGTAAAAATTTTTTTGAATGAAATGAGATGACGTTGATTTTCTCACTAGAAAGAGAGTACTCGAGTGGAAAAAGTTTAAAAGCCCAGGTCTATATAGATCTGAAGTAGTTAAATTTTTCTATGCCCGCAGCAGTCAGCAAATGACCGTTATGTTTGGTATGCAACATTTTAAAATTGGTACTTTTTCGCGCCATTGAAGTGATAGCGCCGAAATCAATCCTTACTTATTTAGGTATGACACTCGATAGTCTTAAAGAAACAGACATTATATGGATAGGATGTAAAAATACAACCTATTGTGGTTAGCATATATAGTTGCTTCTAATTTTCTTTTTAAAAAAACTACACCGAGAAAATTACAGAAGTTGCGCATAGCCAGAACTAGATTTTATATTCATTCTCTACAGGAAGAAAATTAAAATTCTATTTCGGGTGATAAAATACTAATATAAAAGGAATACAGTTCCTTCACAAATCAAGTATATAACTATCCCGCCACAATATATATGAATTTTCACTCAAATAATGTTTAAAAAACTGCTGCCTCTAAAATAGAGAAGAGGAATTAGTCCAAGAAAAATTGCTTTTCGAACAGAATGGCACTGCCTCTCTGTAGAAATCTCAATAGCTGCTGGAAATCATCAAACTGATATTTCAGGGTATAATCAAAACAACCATTCATTGATGTCGTTAATGATGATGATGTGGATAAGTTCACACGTTCTCTTCAACAATCGAAGACTGAATTAATCAGAAACAAACTTACAAGCCTAAAGCTTTGCGTGCATTTCATCATTTCTTAAGCCTGACCTTATTTTGTGGCGATAGATTCTTCGATAATGAATAAAGGACGAGATTTTGGTACTGAAATGAAAAACAGGTTCTACTCTATTTTACCGTTGATATATATCAGTGAACTGCTATTATAACTATACCTTTTCTCGCTGAACAAACTGAAGTTCCTTTAAACCTTTCGTCACTGAAATGATTCAGTTTTCAGGTCTTGTAAAATATTTTTGGTACACGTAAGTGTCATTAAATTCTTAAGAGTTAGTGTTTTGTTGGTAACATTAGAACGGGAAATTAAGCCAAGAATTTTTTTTAAAAATATCCCAGATAGGTATATCAGCTCTTATAAGGAATCCCGAAACTATGTTAATCCCGGAAGCACCTGAAAAACCTCAACATTTAGTTATCACACATTTATGAAGCTGTATGGAAAATATTTGAATTCTTAATTTGTTGATATTTTATCTGTTTTAACACAATTATAGATGGTATTTAATGGTAAATGAGTTCTGTTTTTTAAGCTATTAAAAATAGTTCTATTTTAAGCTATTAAAATAGTTCTTTCGTAAGATTTGAATTTCATTTTTCATTATTTTAGTTAAAAGGGTTCTTTCTTAATATTTGAATTTGTGGTGCATTCTATTGCAATAAGTATCTTTAAAGTTTTTTACTAATTGCTTTTAATTAGTTCTCATCTGAGTGTTGGTAAAAATGTTTAATTAGCTCTGATCTGAGTGTTGGTAAAAATGAGTTATAGTTCATAGAATTCCGGACTCTTATACTGTTTACTTTTAATGTTCATATATATTCACATCTAAAATTTACTACAAATTATAATTTTTTTCATTTCCTACGCACTTCGCCAATGTGCATTAGATTTTCTACTACAAATTTTGGTAGTAAATCTGTGACAATCAGATCTGAGATATTGTTGGCGGTCTAAAAGCCCGTCTTAGACGGGCACAAATCTTCTAGTCAATTGAATAATTGCTGGCTGTATAATAATCAAAACCACACAACTGAAAAAGAAACATCTATAAATGGAATGAATGCCTTCGGATTATTATTTTTTCAGAAAGAAATTTTTTATAAATGGTTTAAGAAATATGACACTGTAGACACAAAACATTAAAAGTGCTATTTATAGGATATACTCTATTATATTAACAATATACAAAATATATATAATAGTTACTTAATTACACAGTACTTTAAAAATATCAGAGCAGCTTATAGGTAAAAAACCAGAAACAAGATCTAGGAAGTAATTAAATTTATTAGTGAGGTTGGCAAATATTCCAAACGTATATACACACACATGCTTATAATTCTTACTAAAACTAATGATTATATTTGGATGGCTTATGTAGATTTTTCGCGTTCTAAAAGTTATACGTAACTGAAGTACAGAGAGCCATAAAAGATTTGAAATTAATGTTATAAGCAAAGAATTTGTCAACTATTAAATTTTTAAGTGCAGAAGCATTACCTACCGATATAATTGCTTTTGCATAAATACTACTGCTTTAAAATTTTTTTTAAAAAAATGCAGATTTAAAATGGTATTTCATAATTTAAAATGAAATTAAATCTTCTTGTTTTTTCATTGTTAAATCTGGTTTAACGGTTGTGTTATATAATTTTCGAATTTCCTGTTACTAATTTTTACTAAAGCTTACAAATTTGTTTTAAAATTTTATGTTAAGTGCAATTTATTTAAAGTGTTTATGGTTTGCTACCTTTATAATTTCATTCAGTTAAATAACATTGCCTCCTGGATACCTTATTACATACCAAGAATAGGAAACAAAAAACGTGCATACGCAGCGCTAATGAACGTAGCCTAAACACTCTTATAAATTCAAACGTGCCGAGAAAATTACGTCTACATGCGGGTGAAATCACTGTTTCAAATCGTTAATGATGCAGACTTTTGCAGGCACTTCAGTATCTTTACTTTTTTTTATTTTTGCATGCGAGCAACCGAAAACGTGTTCGCATAAAATGCTGGCGATTTAACGGTTGTTTCCAAAGGATAACTGTCAATACCTCTACGCATATGGATAACGCGATACAAATCTTCCAACGGACAATGTACATGGGCTTTTCGCACCAATGGAAAGATACGAGAGATACATATTCGTAAAAAGACAGAACCGTAATAATATACGTATACGGGTCTTCAATTCTTTCAGATAATACTGTTAAAGAAATTTAAAACGTTCCATTTTTGCGACAGTTCTGTATTTCATTTTGGCATTCAATTTTCTTATTAAGATTTCACACACAAAAAAAAGTAATAGTAATAAAACAAGAAGTGTGTGCGTTGTGAGCACGGGTGTAGAGGAACCCGAACACACCGGAACACCGTTCCAGCACTGCTTTTTTTTTAAAGAAAGGAATAAATAAGAAAAAATTGTGAAAACGTCCTCAAAACAGCGTGATTTTGTCACCCAGGTTAGAGCGTTCCGGCACTGCTTTTAGAGAATCCTGGCACTGCTTATTTTGCGACTACACCACTCGTTGTGAGTGTCACACGATAGAATGTAGAACCTAGAAAACCCAACTGTAGTGTAAGTTTAATGTGGATACTGAAGATTTGCAACCTCGTGGTCATTTATTTCGAAGTTTTAACACTTTCCAGCCCAAATTATTGATTGTTAGTAAAAATAAATTAAATATTGAAAAAAGAAACTATTTAGAAATACATCATATCTAAAATTAGTCATTTCATCCAGATTAATTAATTAATTAGATAATTAATTTCATCTAGATTCATTAGTTAAAAATATTCATTCATTATTCATGTGTATCTAGACTATGTTTCCATCAAGGAACATTTAGGTGCAATATGACTGTAAGTGATGACATTTGGAATCAGCGGACTGGGCCAGAAAGGGTTAATTAGTGAAAAATAATCAAAATATTGAAATCCTTCCATAGTTTTGTGTCAATAATTTCAGAAGGAAAAAAAAAAATTGAACACTGCCAAAACGTAGAAAATTATCTTTCAAACGATATTAACGTCCAACAACTTTTTTCTACTTATTTAAATAATTGTTCAAAAACATGCTCTGATCTGTTCATCCCCCTTTGGGAGAAAGAATAATGAAACACAATTTAATAAAAACGAATTTTAAATGCTTTCTTAAACATGAATCAACGCTATTTCAATCAGCATTTGTTTTCTAAGTCCTCATCTATGTTTTTGCAGCGGAATTCTTTCTAACTGCTCATCGTTGCAATTCCAATTAAATTTTAAAACTTTCGTATGTATTCTCTGTTATGAATGCTACCTGAAAATAAATCTTTCATAAATTTATTAAAAAATAACAAACTAAAATTTTTTCAAGAAAAATTTAAGAGTTAATGTGCAAATTATAACAGAATAATATGCAAATTTAAAGGAATTTATGCCACTTTGGTTTTTTAGATATCAATTCTATAAAATATGCATCTCGTTAGGTTTCACTTTAATTATGCATGTAATGAAACCGAGACTACAATATCTAAAATCTATAACCGACTTTCCTAAATGGAAATTATATTTTCTCTTTGTTTCTAACTTTTTTTTTTCCTTTGAAGAATTGAAAAATTACGGCAGACCACTTGGGTCGTGATGTAAAGGCGACACGCGCCAAACAAAACCACGTGACGCACTTCCAGCCAATGATGAATTATGATTTCCCCCTTTTCACATTTAATAAGGAAATTCCTCGTAGATGGAAAGCGACGCATGCGCCCTATCAGCGAAAGGAGTACCAGCTGTCGAGCAAATGGATTGTTTTGGCGTATTGGAACAACACTGTCGCGAATTAATCACGATGCTGCTGAAAGAAAGATGTTCCTTTCGAAAATAGCCATATTTATTGAGCCACACTGGAAGGAGACTTTCAACATAATGCTTCAGGCGTTATTATTTACGTAATCTTCCAGTCAACTGATAAATAATTTTTTCACAGTAGCTTCATCATTATATTCTATCTTAATAGTTGATCTAACAACTTAGCCTACTAACAAATTGTAATTAAATAAATTTCCACAGGAAATCAATCTTATATAAAATATTTTAACTATTCTTTTAAACAAATTATTCATAAGCATTTTTTTTCTGTATATCCTGTAATCTAAATATAAGGGACTCCAAATGAAGTTTAAAAATTCATTTAAAATCGACTCAAGAAACGTAGCAGATAAAATAAAAATTCAGTATTTTTCAGAAACTGCAGTCATAAAACTTCCTAGCTCCAAGTTCGGGTGTATACTGTGGTGAAAAGTCACAAAACTTGAAAACTTGATTATTATCGTATTTTAAATATCCTATTCTGAAAAGTATGTTTGAATTCAAATACTGAATATTTGTTCATTAAAGGAAAATGATTACTAACTCTAACTTCACGAAACTAACAATTTACACGGGATTAAGATAAAACATAAGATGTAATATTTATTGTATGTAGTATTATGGTTTTGAGCATTTTTAAATATGTCGTTCAACACATTACATAAGAATCAGATTTACTGATTGAAAATCAATAAAAGAATTCTTATATTAACAATATTTTTCAATAACTTCTATGTTTCGTACTAATAACGTTGAATTCCTTTCTAATGCTTAATTTCCTTTTGTTTACATTAATATATTCATGCATTACGGAATGCGTGTAAGATACAAGATTTTTCTACAGAGCGAGAAAAAGACCAGTATTGAGCTTTTCCCCCTTTAAGTAAACTGAAAAGATATTTATTAAAAATCGTTTTTAATTTCCTGTCTATACAAACACTTGATTTTGCAGGTTCATCTCACAAATTATTAGAGAACATATACATGAAAAATTATAATCTTACAATTTGAATTGCTTCACAATGTCTTAATTCAATATTTTGCCTATATTCAATCATAAAACTCGAACTTCAAGATTTCCTATGTATCAATGATTCGAAACCCCTGGGAGTGAGGGCAAACATATACAAATATTTAAACAAGATAAGAAATAACCGAATTTAGGTAAGACGCATAGTGATAATCAAAAATGAGATGGCACTCTGGAGCACAAGTAAAGACGTGCAAGTAAGACTAAAGGTATTTTGATGTTAATGTTAAACTTCAATATGAAGACAATCCCTCAGCTCAGCCGAACCCTAAACATGGGGAACCAGCCTTTAGGTGTCGCTTAATCAATCCCCATTTATACCCTTTTTTACCTACAGCTTCGCACCCAAACTGTGACCATTAATCACCGACTCGTTCTTCTTGCAAAAGCATCCGATTCTACTGAACTCACCCTATTCCACTCGATTTCTCTTAATCAAAGCTGACACATCGTCACATTAGCCACTTAATTTATGGTAAAGTAACTGGAAAGGAAGTCTTTTTTTATATTTTGATTGAGGTTTAATTGGCCAGTACTGGTCTGTTCAGGTGTAGTTGCTTCCGCGAGATGTTAATGTAGCCAGCTCCACAGAGAGCCCTTTATTAGTCATTATAGCTCTACAACGATTTGCTTTTTAGTACTAGCGGTGAGAAATGATGGGATGTAGTTGTAACAGATGTAGAAAGAATTTGTAATGAATTAGTAAGTGAGTATGCATGAGATGTTTTTAAAGCAACTGAAAGGGACATTAATTTACCCGAAAGATATTAATTCTTTTCTAACCTAAGTAATGCCCGTTTTCTGGTTGTATCAGGTGGAAGGAGAAAACAGAAGACTTTGATAATCAGTCTGTGTGAGTAGGAAGTCGACGACAGTTTCTTCAAACTTCCCGGCAGTACATATATTAAAATTGAAACGATATAGAGAAGTGACGCGAATAGGAGGGCGTTTCGACCTCCCAGCATTTACTAGGGCAAATATCGTTATTTAAACTGTAGTTCGGCCACTATTGTTATGAACCTGTGATTTCGGCCATAAAGCACCATGGTTTCAATATTTACACTACCTACATCCTCTTCTTTAAAATCAGTAAGGCTTTTTTCCAATTCTAATGGATATAGGTTATCTTTATTTTTTTAAAAAGTAAATACAAAATTAGAATGGATAATGTGTATGTGTTCACTAAAGAAATTGAAGACATGCACATGACATTCCCAAGATGGGTTCAAACATAGAAGCGACATATAATCCAGCAATATATTTTATACAATGAATCTAAACGGAGAAATTAATCCTGTTGAATATGTTTTTGATAGCCTAGATGCTTGATTTTCAAACTGTAAATTATGAATAAAAGCAAAAGCGAAAATTTTGAAATAAACTTCTAACCCCTGTTGGATTTCTATTTTTGTGTTAGCAAGTAAGATTGCTTGCAGATAATTTAAAATATGGAAGATGGAATATTGCAAGAGACAGAACCTTATAACATCCCAAATTAACTATATACAGTCGAGTGCCGCTAATCCGGACCCCACTTTTCCGGACATCCGGTTAATCAAGACGGGATTTTAAAAAAATATTTATGTACAAAGTAGTATTTTAATTAAGTATAAAGAAGTTTTGTTTTGCTAATCCTACATCAGTTCGTAGGTTATAAACTAGGTCTCATATACAGTAGTATTAGAATTAAAATTCAGCTGTAGGAAAAGTTGCAGGTATTAAAAAAAATACCATCGATTTTTAAAGTTTCACTCATCAAAAACTTTTATTACTTGCATTTTAAGGCAAATTTTGCTTAATCCGGGCTTTCGGTGATCTCGACAGTGTCCAGTCCCATGTAGTCTGGATTAGCGGGACTCTACAATATAATTCTTATAGAACAATTGACAGTCTTTAAAAAGTTTCAGAATTATTCCAAAGGAAAAGGTAGGTAATCCGAAGCACAACTACTATTTGAAACGCTCGACCGTTGTGAAAATGTTTTCAAATTTAATCGATTGGTTTAATGTATTCAGAAATTTAAAAAATATATTGATTAATCAGATATTTCAAAGAAAATATTTTCCATCTGGTCAATAAAACTAGAGAAAAGAAAATATAAGACTACTTCTCGAGAGGTATATATTTGCGCTTTCTCTTATGAAGTACGAAAGAATTCAATTAAGGTTTCAGGTGATTTTACAGTTAATATTACAGTTATTTATCAAAACCTTTTGCAACGTTCAGCTCTATATTTTGTGGTATTTCACAGTATTTTATATAACAAATCTTTTTAAAAGAAATTGAGAAGTACACAATGTAGTGTATATACAAGTAGTGTATACACTGAGTACATATACACATACACTAAACTACTATACACATACACTACTCTCTCTCTTCATTCAAGGTGTTAAAATGTTATAATAAATTCACGTTTAATCTTAAGAGTTGAAAGAAGAATAAAAGACACATTAAGAAACATATAAAACGTATAAACAGGAACAAAGGATTGATAATATTTTTATTAACATAAACGTTACGTCAAAGTTACAAATGTCTTAGTCACAAAATTGAGTATACTGTTAGTCTAACTCGTTAATAAAAAGAAAAATTACATGAACTAATATTTTGTAGCATATCCTTTTGATTTTAAAACAGCTTCTAAACGGCACGGGATTGAGTTAACAAGAGTTTGTGTCGCCTGAGGGGTTAGTTTTGCCCATTCTTCTTGTACCACAGTTTTTAAGTGCTCTTTATTCCTAATGTTGTGCTTCTGAGCAGATATTTCCAATTTAGATCGCAAATTTTGAATAACATTGAGGTCTGGGGACTGAGGTGGAGTATGCAATCGCATTTTATACTTGTATAATAACCATAACTTCACAATTTCGGTTGTATGTTTGAGGTCGTTGTCTTGTTGAAAAATAGAGTTTGATACTAAACTCAGTTTCTGTGCACTTTGTTTTAAGATTTTATTAAGTATATCCAAATATTTCATTTTATCCATTATGCCATCAATAAAAACCGAAATCCTCACTTCATTTGCAGACATAGAATTCCGTACAAGGACTGAGCTTCCCTCATGCTTGACTGTAGGAGTGGTGTTTGGGGCAAGTAGTTCAGAATCAGGCTTTAACCGAACATAGATTCGACCATTACTTTCAAAGATATTAAATTTACGTTTGTCTCTGAATATGTCTTTATTCCAAAAATCTTCATTCTCTGAAATATGCTTTTTAGCAAAAGCAATTCTTTTATCTCTATTGACTTTGGAAATGAAAGTTTTTTTTTATAGCTACAATTTCATTATAATTAGCTTTCTTGCGCACCCTTCTAAATGTTTCTGCTGAAACACTCCTTGTTTTTGCTGTAGACGTCGATGCAACAATTTCTACAGAAATCAATTTAGACTTTTTTCGTATTTATCTAAAAATGTTTCTCTTAGTCGTCGAACTGAGAATTCATTTTTTTACTCTACCTGGCTTATTTGTTATTATTTCAGACTTTTTATACTTTTATATGATTTTTTGCATGTGTCCATTACTACTCCGAGCATAATTTGAAATTTCACGTCGAGATTTACTTTATTCAGACATTCGAATTACAAGTTTCGGGGTATCAACACTTCTTCTAAATAGTATTTGTTTTAGAGCTAATTTTGAGAATTAAAAAAATATGTATGTAAACTTATTTCTCTAAAGGATATCAATTCCTTGCGCATTGCAGCATCAAATTTATTACACTGGTCCATTTAAAGAAATGTACTGATGGCTAAATTGAAATTTTTATGAAGTGTATACTCAATTTTGTGACTCTCAAATTTGGAACTTCAACATAAAAATTTAGCTAATTAAGTTATTATCATTTCCTCATTTTTGTTTCCTTGTTTAATACATTCTATAATGAGAATTTTAACATTCTTGTAAGTATTAATATTAAATGAATATTTTAAGTTGCTATTTTAGAAGTTTAATGAAGAGCATGAGTGGTGTATACTCAATTTTGGGAGCCACTCTATATGAAACTATTGAAGTATAATTATTTGTATAAAAACCTTCTAATTGACTTTCTTTATCCTTTCAAGTTGAATAATTTAAATAATTTGACTGAAGATTATTTTAATTTTCTAAAAAAAGAATATATTTTATAGGTAATAACTCAAAACTGAATTCTGATTATAAAAAAGTACGGTTCGTCAAGGCATGCTTTCTTTTTTTTTAAATCAGATTTATTTTTCTTTCAAAATTTTCATTTATAAGTGGGTCTTACTTTTTTTAACCAATTATACAGTAATAACAGCAAATTGACTAGTTCGGAATGAATTTTAAACAATTTTTATGTTTCTGGATTCACGAGCGTTGTTTAAATGACACACATTTCAAGCATGTTTTCATTTAATTATAAAAAGGATACAAATAAAAAAAATGATTTATCCCAAAGCAATAAAGGTATTTAAGATTTCCGCAATTTAATTATTGTCATTTTATATCCTGCACTGTCAGCAAAACTCTCAAAAATGCTGACAGAACGTGTTTCCTCTCCCTCATTAAAAAGTGTTTTCCCAGCTGTGTTATTCTTTAATTTCACCCTATAATTGGTTGCATCATCATTTGAGGCCTGTATAAAAAGTCACTGATGATTTTTAAGCTTTAAAAAATATAATATTGTTAAAATTCAACACTTCCTTGAAACACTAAACAGTGCAGGATTAAAAATGATGAAAACAATACATAACGCTTATTAATTTAATTAATAACTGTGTTTATCCCATTTACAACCTATTAAATGTTGCAATGAATGACATGCTACTTTGTAAATTTTTCTAAAGCCATATAGATATTTTTGAAATACATAATAAAAAGATGAAATTTTACTCAATACAAAATGTGGTCATGAATACACAAAATCTTTATTTATCAAAAGCCCATTACGCACTTTGACTGACGCCTGCGATTCACACCTACCATTTAATTAGATGACCCCTTCTGAATTGAAGTTAAGAAAGGGTCATCTAATTAGATAGAAGGTCCGAATCTCAGGCGTGAGTTATAGTAGCGAACGTGTTAAGCAGATTTTAATATCTTGATCTGACGTATAATTTAAAAATGTATAAGTATGAAAAGCAATTTCTTACATTTTCAAATATTAAATTATCTTGAAAGAAAGTCCAGCAGATGCTTAAAAATATCTTGAAACAACTATTTATAAAACTTTTAACCTCCGACAACTGAAGTCAGATTCCAAATAACGCCAACTTAACTATTTAGGTCAATTAACTTAACGACAAATTTAACATTTTAATTTATTGATATTTAGTTTAATCATTTATAGAACTAGTGCATGCCCTTCCCTAAACTAAAATTACAAAACACGCACTATTTTGATACAGTATACAAATAAAAAAAAATCCTAACGTCTAATTAACCTATCTCTTCTTCGCTATGTTCAATTCACTTGCCGGTTTGTGACCCTCAACACACTTAAACGGAAGCTCACAAACAACATTTGACCTCCACAGTATCGAACTCGGCTCGACACCCCTGTGTGATCCGAATTCACTGGACAGATTAGCCGGCGTAGCGTGAGGTTTGTGCTGTCCCACAGCCCTGTGCAGATTAATAATAAGAGACATTAATATTTGTGTTGTTTTTGTAGCCCGCGGGATGGCAACGGTGCAGGAACAGGTGCATGAGAAGAGATTTAGGCTTAGCGGATTCATTAAAGATGGTGAGGTTCGAAGAAGGTCATCTTCCCAAGCCACAGTCGGTAAATAAACTGATAAATGAAAAAGATGTTGATTGATAATTTTCTCTCTTTTTTCTCTCTCTTACTTGAGAAGATTTGTTTTTATTCTTTTCTTTTTAGCGTAAGGTGTGGTTTTTTCTTTATTTTTCTCTCTCTCGCGCTGACTTAGATAGGATGGATGAGTCAGCATTTTGCAGCAAGTTAGAATTAGTTCTTTTCCTATTTCCACGGTTTGGTAATGATAGATTTGGAGACGACAGTTTATAAGGTATTAACTTTTTTTTAATCTGAAGAGTTTAAATGAAAAAATAAACGACTTAGCAAGACATGACTGGGTTATTAGCCAGTTTTATTTTTGTTATAAGCGAGGCAATCTTTGCTATCACCGAAAAGTGTAAAATAACTACATTTATGTTTTCATGATATTAGCGTAAATTATTTTAGCAATTTCTAACAGATTCTATTAGTCATCGAATATTAAAGGTGTTGTTCACCAAATATTGAGGGGGGGGGTGATAAAAATTTGTGAAGAATTAATATATTTCAGTCCAAAAATTGAGGTAATCTTATTAGGTTATAATATATTTCTAAATGTACAATATTTGAAATATTTCACATTTTTCACCTACTTATCTCTGAAAAGTTAAAATGTAAAAAAATTATATTTGAATTTTTTTAAAAAAATGCACATAGCGAGAATTTTTAAAACTTCTTACGGTTAGAAATTTTTGCTCCGAACGATAGCTTACCGACAGAAAAATTATCCATGTAGTTTCCTTTTCAAACAAACCTTTTAATCTTAAAAGAGAATAAATAGAATGAAAAGAAGTTTAAAAAATTCAAATAAACGCATCATTAAAACAAAAGACGTGATATTGCGAAATCCTTAAATGTTAATATTAATCAAAAATTTAAATAGAGGTAATAAAATTCAGTGACGTTTATGAAACTTATACGCTTTAAGATTATCATCAACGTATTATTTAGTTTCTTTTTTAGCAGTTAATAGAAGAAATTTGATAATTCACATATTCCCAGTTGTTAATAAAACGGGATTGAATTATTAAACCTCAATAGAAAACATGACACTCAAAACAGAATTCAGTGAAATACAATCTAATTATTAACTCTACACTGTACAGTTTTTAAAAATATCAACCATGTAATTCTACTCCATAGAAGTTCTAGCAAATGATATAAAAGGATAATTTCACAATTAATTTGAAACTCATGAGTATTGTTTTCCAAAACCAATACTTGATTATATTATGTAACTTATAATCATACAAATATAAAAATCGCGCGCTCATACATAAACTATGTATTTCTAAAATATGCTTTAAAAATATATACTCGCTTTGTTTATATTCAGTAAATTATTTCATAAACAAAACCATACTTATACAAGCCTGGAAAAAAAAACCCCGAGATATATACCAGGCTAAAATACAACGCAAGTTAATATAACACAATTTCTGTCTCAAAAACAAACGGTAACCGGTTCAATGTAAAAAAGGTTATTTACGACTTATACTTGGGAAATTTTGAATTATAAATAGGGTTGCCAAAATTACCAAGCATTGATACGGGACATTTAAGTGCTAAATAAATAAAACATTAAAAAATGGATAGGTAATGGTTTATTTTGCTCTGATAAAAAAAAAATAAGCACTCTAATAAAATGAACACGTAGAATAAGAAAAAAAAGATGAGAGGCTAATCCGTTTTAGACCAGTCATATTTTAAAGTTGATTTTGCTTTCTTAATTATATCATTTTCTTCTTTCACATAATTATAAAATTGGGTGCAATTCATTTAAAAATTATAATGACGCAAAGTTTAGGGAGGAAACGGGACAAATAGTAATACGGGACTGAGTAGTGAAATACGGTGACAGTCCCGTATATACGAGATGTACGACAACCCTAATTATAGACAAAAAAATGTCAGTGATCCATATATCCTTCACTACTCAATGTAAGGTAAATATACAATACATGTATGAATATTGATCTAAAATTCTGATAACATTTAAAAAAAAAATTTAGTAGCAAATGACTCCAATAACACTGATGTTGAAAGAAACCCAAAGCTCTCAGTCTAGTGATTCAATTCTTGCTTATTAATATCTGTACATCGGTATAAACGTAATTTTAAGGTCAATTTAATCTTTATAATTCATATTTAAAAATTCAAGAAATTTGTTTCCTAAAGCATAGTATAGTTGAGATGGACGTGCAACATCATTCATCGTGTCCACTCATCACTAGCTAAGCAGAATGTGAGGCAGCAGAGTGTAATTATGCAACGGTCGTCTGCAGCGCCAGGTAATCATGCAGCTGCATTCCTACATATTTTGTGGCTGCAAACGGCCTGTGAAGTACATGGAGGTTTGGAAACCCGATTCCCAGTCCATAAAATACGCGGACGTAGGCGAAAATTTCGCCATCCCAGCAGAGAGATGTAACAACACTAGCGTTCTATTTGCTTTTTCCTGCAGTTGGGCTGGCAACTTAGAGGGTGTAGATAGATCACTCAGGTGGTCGACGAAGCGTTGCTTGGCCCACTTTTTCTCACACCTTTTCGAATTCGGGTGGGGCGGTGGGATGTAGAGGTATTTGAGGTTTCCTTAACAGCCTCACCCGTAAAAAAATATAAAAATCTTCCCGTTTTCTGATTAATCTGTTATGGTATTGGAAACGTAAGAGGTGTTACAAAGGCACTGTAATGTCTATTATCAGGATGGGGTTCTGCCGCGATTTTGGGAGAAACCTGCATTAGAAGTCCGTTGAAATTGTATATTACCATCGGCGTATTGCTTTTGATTCTAAATATTAGCACCAATAGAACTACAGAAATATACTAACGGTTGGGTAATTATTATTATTATTATTTCATCTTTATACTTCGTTAAAAATATGTGTTTAGCTTGAGGAAGTTTTATATGCTTTTCTGATCTGATAAATTTTTGGTCAGTGAAAAGAAATTAAAGGAAAGATTAAAAATAATGTACTGCATTAAATTTTATGCCTTAAATGAATGGACTTTTACTCATTTATGATGCTCATTACAATTCGTATTAGAAAAGGTATATTTAAACTATACTACAGCTATAAATACCTGCTGCATAATTTAATTATCTTATATGTATATAATGTCATCAATTTTTTAGGACGTGTAGAGGCAGGTTTAATGAATTCCACAGTTAATTAAAATAAACTCTTCTTTATTCCACGATCATCATTTCATTATAAAAGGCGATCAGGTTACTTTTACATCATAAATGCTATTTAAATTGTCGCACTGCATGACCATTCTTAGGATAGTGTGCGCAAAAGCAGCGCGTGTTAACAGGAAGATCACATTGTACAAAACAGCGCGTTACAACATCTTGGCGAGCTAAAGTAGTCGCAAAAAGGGAAGTCCCCGGAGAATTTCGTGACTCTGAAAGTTAAAGTAGAAGTGCGGTTCTCTAGGATTGAAGTTGAAGTAATTAAAAGTGTCGTTAAAGGAATGAATTTAAAGAAGATTAAAAAGTTAAATCATTACATGTATATATCTGATTATTAAAAAACTGAAAATCCATTTTCTTATACCTTATAATTACATACTTTATCTGTAGAAAACAATTTGCGTGGTGGTTTCTTTGAAACAATTCAAAGAATTTCTAGTAATTTTTGAGAACCAAGAAAGACTAATTGATTTGTAATTACTTACCACTTCTAAGCATAATTTTGCCCAGAAATATCAATAATTTTTAGATAATAAATTTTACAGATTTTACATAATTACCTTTAAAATAATATTTGCTTTATCATATTTGATTCACGTATTAGTTTCTTAATTCAGAAAGTGCGTATTTTGGTACATATGCATCCTTTATAAAATTTTTTGATTCTACATAACTAGTACGACACTTAACATCTTTTTTAATTGGTTAAAGAAAGCAACATCTTAAAAAAAGTTAACCATTACAACGAAAGAGCTCATCAAAACAGAGAAAGTAAATTAAATTTTAACTTGGCGTTTCTAGATGTTTTCTGAGGGTTAGCAGCTAAACAAATTTTTTTCGGTTTCATTACGGGAATTATAAAGAAAGAAAAATTAATCCCATTTATGATCCTATTTAACGAACAGTTCTTTGTAACGAATTTTAATTAAAGTTCTTATTTTTTCAAAAGTATGCGTATCGTGGGTATTTAAAGAGATAAAAAATTTTGTTAAATTTTATTTTCGGCAAATAACAATGAAATGAAATTTTAATTAAAACTGGCAAAAAGGTTTCATTTAATTTCAGTCTTTTTGATTTGTTTATACCTCTACGGAAAAAAAATCATGTAGTTTAATATTATGGAACTTTCTTCAAAGCCAGGTAAGCTGATTCACGTCAACATAATTATCGCAGATGTTGCCATAAAATTGAATACTTCTAAAATGGAAAATTCCTTATTTAAAATATATTTAAAAGCGCATTGCGTATCTTCTGACTGCACGAGAACAAAGGAAGATTATAAAATAGATAATGGAAACTTCCATGAAAAAAATCATCTGAAACTATAGAATATTCATTGAGATTAATATGTATAGAATGAAACTTTTACGAAGTTAAATTACTTCTTGAATAATATAAGACTTGCTTTCTTACACTAACAACAACACAAATAACAAAGAAAAGGCAACTTCAATAATGAAACAGAGTATGGAAACAACTCTTGAAAGGTCACAGCGTTGCTCTACTCCTTAAAATTACTGGATTAAGCTTCCTCGAAATACTTTTCAACAAAACTAAAATACTTAAACTCTTCAATCTTTTTACTGCTACAGCAGTAACGTTAAAATAATTAGTTGCGAAATGTGTAACTCATTTTCCCAGAAGCACCAATAAAGAAAAGATTTAAAACTATGACTGTGTTCATTAAACAGTACCATCTTGCGAAAGCACAGGGCAGGAAACGACGGAAACTTCCGAACAATCTGCATGCAAACCGTCTTGCAGACTCCTGCATTCGAAAAAAGAGAGAGAAAGCAAATATTGGCTATAGCGGCGAACTGTGACGGGATATTAAAGTTTTTCGTACAGCGTTGACCCACATCTTTATCATCTTCTGCTACGGATTTTCTACCTAATGGTGCCTACTCTGGTTTTCCATTGCTGCTGTTGGTGTAAAAGACTTCTTTTCTACCTCTTTTCTGAAGTGACATGAAAAGGTAGGGAGGGGGGATGCAATAAAGAGGGAGGAGGGAGGTAAGAAGCAGGTGGGGGATAACACCTCCACGCGCGATAGTGGCCAAAGAGTTTCGAGATTATTACCTTATGCCAACGATGTGGATGTGGGTCACCTTGTTTTTTATTTTGATTAAGTTGCTTAAGTGGTCAACTTCTCGTGAGGGCACAGAATCGGTTCTTTATCTCTCCTTCTCTTTTTTCCCCCCGTCATCATGTAGTACCAGTGAAATTGCAAATATTAAGTTTCTCAATCGGAATTCAAGTTTAAAAGATTTAGGTTCAGATGCGATGGTCAGAAGTTAAGAAAAGCCATCGATAAAGTGCTGTCAAAAGGAAGAATTAATATATGGAAATACATTTTCCTTCTAAAATGCAGAAATTTTCAACACTGCTTGTTTTTAATATGGCCTATTCGAAAAGCAAGAGGCAAACGTCTACATTATATTCTGTAGAAATATCTTGATAAGTAATTGCAAATTTGCACGGTCTTATAATGAAAACCATCATATCGTTGAAGACAGCATCAGTGAATTATCAATCTCGGACAACAACATTTATTTTAGAAAGCAATTTTCTTTGTTCCATCTCAAGATTCTTCCTAAATAAACGAAGCTTGATAACATACTTAGCTTATACTTAAAATTTCAAAACGAGCTCATTTCTCAATCTGAAATCATCAATAATGTTAGTAGGATTTTCTATGATATTCCATAAATGAATAGATTAAAGAAAAAAAAACAACGTTTAAGAAATTCACAGCTAAAAGTATATTTACTTAAAATTATTTTAAGTAAAATAATTGAAACAACTACGTAAAACAACTACATCCTTTATAAAAAACGTAGTTGCATTTTCTGAGATATTACATCAATTCTTAAGTAAATCACTGCGAAACAATCTGCATTTGCATTGATTCGAAAATTTTGAGGAATAAACTTGCAGATTTAAAAAAAATTCTTAAACCGATGCTTTCGAATATTTTTTAAAAACTACCAAAAGTTTTCTGAACTTATAACAATAGATGTTCAATTCATTAAAAGATTAGCCATGGAATGCCTTTTCATTCTGCGAAATAGAAGTTAACAAAATCATATTTCTAAATTAAAATTTTTTTCTTTTTTAATGGCACAGTAAAAAAATCTTAAAGTATGTCTCAACTTTTCTTCCATTTTTACTTATCATTTTCTTATTGTTATCCTCACAAATAAAATACTTGATGAAAGAGTTAAGTTTTCAAAGAAAATGTGTATTATACGAATAATATTGATTATAGATGCTACCGAAAACACGAAAATTCAACCAATTTTAAGGCTGAAAGCTACTAGTGAATAGTTGTTTACGAGAAATAGAAAATTATCGAAGATAGTCACGGAAACAATAGCTGAACAACAACAATACCTGGGAAATATATTGAAGTAGTAAATAGTGATGTACTGTAATTTTTACACTTAAAAAAAAAAAAAAAGATTTTTTCGGGAGTTTCCATGCGTTGCCAACGATGAACCGAACTTTTTTAATTTTGATAATTCAAACTTATTCATGATGATATCAAGATTCGAATCAAAATATACCTCAAACAATAAAACGAGATGTCAATGTCCAAAAAAAGTAATTTCTAAAATTCCAGAATTAAGAAAATTATGAAACACAAAAGAATGAGCAGAAGTAAGGATTGTTGTGAAAAATAAGAGGTCAGAAATAGTGAATGAAGTTCAGATAGCAAGGAATTTTCTGAAATTGAAAATAACCCTTACCCACGCCCTTGTTACACGCTGATTATTTCGTAGCTCACCAGAGAAAGTTGAGAATGACCAGCCACAATGGAAAAGGACAAAGGGGGGGAAAGTTCGAATGTTGGTCAGTGCTCCGAAAGAGCACCCCATTGTCTTCACCTCCCCGTCAAGTTTCCCGATAATTTCAAAATCAATGAATTCGAAAATAGGAGAAAACGCGCCCAATTTCCGATTCCGATTATCTTTACTGAAAAATCAGTAATTTGTGTCCAGTCCGAAAACTAGACGCGAAAGTACCACAGAGACAACTTTTGACAATAGGAGAGAACAAATTTATCGCTCGTGAAAATCAATCTAAGTTTCCTATAATCGCCAGTGCCTCTTTAAAGAAATTGCTTTCGGAAGTTCCGGTTCGCCGTCGCCAAAAATTACAACGAATTAAATAAAAGAAGAACATCATAATTTTTTTTTCCTCACATCGCAATAATTTGACAAGAAATTCCTCTGCCCGATGTTCTAATCGCCATCGAACTTTGCTCATTTCACCCCCAGAGATGATCTCCAAAAGAATGGAACTGGTCACCTGAGCTGCGACCCTAATCATCTTCAGAACAAGGAATGGGGGGAACCAGCCACCTGTTCCCCGCAAAAGAGATTGGAAGAACAAAAGAACGGGCCTAATGGGTGAAAATGTACATCGGAAGCTCAGAACTTCCTACTCTAATAAATATCCTTTAATAAGCATGGACGGGGGGAGAGCAAAAACCCGAATTCGCCCAGCCGGTGATTCACAGTGAGGAGCAAAATTGTTGCCGGAGAGGCGACGACCGGAACTGGTCAGAGGTCTCATCGGTTTCCAAGTACGGGGGTGTTGTTGGCAGGCAAGGAGTGACCAGTCTTCTTGGGTTGTCAACCTTCGTCTCACTTCGCTGGAAAACCTTTGGGTATCTCGGAAGAGATGATGAGGAGAGGTCCCACGCGAACAAGAGATGCCTTTTGAACCACCGATGGCTGAGTGTCACGTAGAGATGGCTTTTCCCCCCTTCAGTATATTTATGATTGGGTCTTCGTTTCTGCAGGGTTTATTATGGATTCTACACGATGTGCCGAGTTCTCTCTCTCTGTTCTTTGTTGCCTGGGAACGATTCGGGAGCGTGGTTTGATTTTTAAAGTTTTTTCAGTGAAAGAGAAGCGTTCTTCTTTAAGCGGAACTTTCTTTTAAAATTTTGATACTTATACCAAACCAATATATGTGTGATAAATTGTCGCATCGGTAACAGTAGCAATTTAATGTTATATATCTGTTCAGTTCGATTCTGGCGTTTCCATAAATTTTATTTCAAGTAGAGTTGACATGTTGCTTAAATAACATTTAATCAAGCCATAAATGAACTTAAATTTCTCTCAGTTCAAAGCTCATCTGACTGCCAGTTGAATTTTCTTTCCTTTTAGTGACAGCATAAATGGTTAGCAAAGTCGTAACATTCTAATTATAAACTTGTCAAGTCCAAAAAGTTTTAATTCTCTCTATTTTCGGTTTAATACTTTAGCAATGATCAGAAATGCCTCACTTGGCTTCTTATGTTTAGAAATGTGTAAGAGTATACATAAAGTTTAACATACTATTAACGTAAGGACATTATTTTAAGCTTAAACAATAAATGAAATAATTGCAAATTAAAATGTACCGGGATAAAGGATTCGACTACTACTTTGAAATCCCGAATTTCTTCCAATTATTATCTAACATATATATATCAGCAAAACACTTTTCGTATAACATTAAGTATTATAACATTATTATGTGCTGTATATAACAAGTGATGGAGTACTCAGAAGAGAAGGCTATTTCCGATTTTCAGGCATTTTTAAAGTTTTTTAACGTAATTTATAAGCGTACGATTTATCCAACAATTTCATGATATGAAAAAGCAACATTATAAAAAATTTAATGAGATAAAATAAATGTAAAAACCAATTATTATAAAATTGTAAAACGATACAAGAATAAGAACTTTTCGGCGGGTTTTTTTTTATTATCATTAGCCTTTATTTAACATTATCAAAGACCAACGTGCAGAGAAAATTTCCAATTTTCTCCCTTTAAGAGCAATAATTTCTTTCTCAGAATATCTATGCACCCCGCTTTTTTAAGCTTCATTTGGTTCCAAGGTAAGTTTGACGAAAAGTTCAAGTATTTATGAAGTTTCGCAAGATTAACTTGAAGGGGGAAAATAATACAAAATGGAGGCGAGAAACCGGAGAGAAAATTAACAGAGGGAGTGGTCTCCCCTAAACTTTCTCGTATACTTTCCCCAAAAGGTTCTGTTTCCCTCCCCCCCGCGTGGATAAAAAAATTCGAACCAACTGTAACCCAGAATCCAATGACTATCAGAAGGTTTCTCATTGTAGATTATAGTGATCGTAAAATATTTACGTAAAGAATCAAATTCAAAGAGATGCGTAGCGATTAGATGCGAACCGATTTTCCACTCTTACCGTCTCAAGGACAAAGTGGCGTAATCCTTCCTTTATAATCAATACATTGAACAATGATGTATACGCTGCAAAATGTTTAATACAGTTCAAATTCTTTAAGAAAATTCCTTCATAACATGTTTGATAAAGATCAATTATGAAAGCACAATCAAAATTAAATAGTATGTATAGAACCATCATAGCATACTTATAGAAAAATATAGTTCATACAAGCTAGAATAATAAAAGACGACAAATAAACTTCCGTCGCAAGTTAACCCAAGTTAGAACCATGCGTGGTTTGAAGGATCAAAACAAATAAAATCCCCTGCGCATTTTTTTGCGCAACAGGACCTGGTGAGACGCCCTAAATGTTTGCTTCCTCACAAAATCTCTCCGCCAGAATTGGTTTTTGGCAAACTGCCAAGTTTTCGGAGTGTCCCTTCTTTGCACAGGCATTGTACCAGAACGCATGCGCATGGAGTTGAACAAGTATGCGATTATACAGACCGACAGACAGTCAGCCCGTTGACGGATTTGGCCCAAAATTTTATACGGACCTACATTCATGACGATAAAACTGTGTACCAAATTTTATCCATCTAGCTATTCAAGTTTTTGAGTTATAGTGTTCACATGACTTCGGACATACAGACAGACTTCCCGCTGACGGATTTTGTCCAAAATTTGATAGAAACCTACAAATTATGTTTAAAAACCACATACCAAATTTCATCCCCGTAGCTCTAATAGTTTTCGAGTTGTCGTGTTCACAGACACACAGACAGACATAATTCCAAAATTGTGTTTTTCGGAATCAGGGAGGTCTAAAACGTGGAAGGATAGGTCTTCAAAATATCCGAGGTCGAATTTTTTGACGATTACAATACTTTCTCTTTGTATACTTCGTATACGAGAAAGTAAAAATGAAATTACCACCACCAGTCTAAATTTGTTTGCGGATAATTAAAACGATGCGTATAGGTTTCTATAGCTATTCTAGAAGCATTTTGAGTGCAAGATGCAATTGCGCTACTAACAAAATACCTATCTTATTACCAACTCATAAATTTGTATGATATGCTCTTATAGAGGATAGCTCATTTTTTTTAAACTGAAGATTTTACAATTTCTGACATCTAAATAACATTTTTATATGCTTCATGGAAGAGCGAAAGGCTTAATTTATAGATGCATTAGAATATGTGTGAAAAATCCTTCGCATTTAGTTTTTCAAAATTAAGTATGTAATTATTTAGAAAATTATTAAAAACTACAAAACAATTCTAATTAATTTACACACCAGATTTTTAGATAATTATCTTTGATGCTTATTTATTTAGCTATCAAAACTATAAAACCTCACGAGTCGTATAAAACTCCAAACCTTTCCATTTCTAAAAAAGGAAAACTGAATACTTGTTTTTAAGTTTCGAATAGAAAAAAAAAGTTTATAATAACGATGATATAAAACGGAGATCTAAACGCGCGTGAATAGAGGATTAAAAACAAAAAGCGCTTTTTCTCGAAAAGAAAAACCCTTTCCTGCAACGAATTATTAAACTGCCTTCCATTACCTTAAGAAAAAAGCTTCCAGCCCCATTCTGCGAGATTCCGAAATAATTAAAAAACATAAATAAGCCCATGAGAGAGAGAGCTTGGGACACTTCCATTACCTGCCGAGAAGCGCTGAGCTTTCTCGTAACAGTGGTAGCCCCGAGGATGATGCCCCCCGGCAGGGGAGGGGAAGGAAACGCCACTGCCCCCCGGGGATGTGCTGACGGTCGGCCGTGGGAAAACGTCTTCGGCAGCAGAGGAGCGTTTTTATTTAGTGGTGGAAGATCGGCGCCTCGAAGAATAGGAAGTGCTGCTGTTGCCCAAGTTTTTATTTTCCTCTCTCTCTTTCTCGTCTTCTGGCTTTTTGAATTCTGGTATTCCATTTTACGTGTGGAAGAATCTTGGTTTTACGAAACAACCCTTTTTTCTTCGCCTGTTTTTATACTGGTTTGTGGTTCTTAGTAGTTTTCTTAATCAGTGAAAGGAAGTGGTGATTAGGATGTTCAGTACAGAGAATGATTAAGTTAAGGTACGAGAAAAATCTGTGAGGGAAAATAAATTAATTTCCAATGAATACATACAGTAATAAACAACTTGAAATAAATTTGAAAACAATTTGATAACTTGATGTGTGACATAGGCCAATCTTTAAATCAAAGAAATTGTCATACCGAATTCGCTTTTTGATTTTTTGTGTGCCGTTTCACACGAAGAAGATAAAAAAAAAAAAAAAAAGAATCGCTTTTTCTTTTTTGTCTTTTGTAGCAAATTTCTGGTTTTGGAAAGTGTTCTTAATTGAATTGATGGAAATGGTGATTAGGAAGATGAGTCTAAAGAAAGATGCTTATAGTTACGTTCAACAAGGGAATCGGCGAGAGAAATATATGTTATTTTCTATTATTCATGGAATTAAAAGGTAATTTGATAACTGTACGATAAATTGATAAATCGTGTAAGGCAAACCTTAAATCAATGAAATTAAGTAGGATTAAATTGTTCACGAAACTCGCTTTAAACCTCCCTCTCTCTTGTGTTTTAGCTTCTTTTATTTCTTGCATATCATGAAATTGTGATGATTAAGAAACGAAGAAATGCGGAATATAACATATTATAAAGTCTGATTATGTTCAGTTAGAAAATGTAAGTCTAAATTCTAATGCTTTTGCAGTTAACAAGAAGTGAACGCAGTTAACGTCCGAAAACTTTTTCATAGCTTGATGTATCATGTACGGCGTAAATCAAAAAATAGTACTAAAAGGATTACAATGCTAAATCAAATGCGTGTTAGTTGTATTAAGTTATAATGAGCCCTTATGAAGCATTTCAACAAATGCTTATTTAATAGAAAGTATTGCCAATAGACAGTCATTTTATACTTCTCATTTATCTAAGGGTCATCCTTAACCCTTTATTTACCACAATGATTTAATAGCAACTTTTTAATTTTGTTTTTTAACCATTAGATAAGTTTTGTTGTAGAATAATCCTGGGAATGAAGAAAACACTGTTCTAATTAATTAAAATTACTTAATTAATTTAATTAATAATTTTAAAAATTTAATTTCTGCCTTCAGCTGCCTTTTACTGCTTATTATTGGAACTCCGTTCTCCGTGTTCTTGTGAACTATGTGAGGAAAAAGGGCTAAACGTGATTAAGGCGGTACTTTTAAGTACCGTCGGTAGATAAAGGGTTAAGGAAACCCTGAGATTAACCCCTTAACGGCCGCGCCCTTCATATTGACGCGCATCGAATCATCGCATTTTTAGGCTTATAAACTAAAATCTAATCATCAATTAGCTTTATAATTTGTCACAAAAATTACGTAGAATCCATAAACACTGCTAGTATTCTATGCCTTCTTAGATGAATGAAAACGACATCCCCCTTCCAAAACAGGAGAGGTCATCTTATTAGATAGAAAAAAAAATGCGACTCTTAAGAGGTTGAGCAAGAAATTATTAATCTGTATGGCGAGGAAAGATGTACAAATTTTTATTAAAAGTATAGGTCGCATAGATCGAATATTATAAATTTATCTAAATTATGATTCTACATAATTGCTATTCTCGGAACATATTCATGAAACGAAATAGTCTAGAAGATATTCTTTTTCTGATAGATAAAGTAATAATAAATAAGTGCTAGAAACTCCTGCTCGCCTTCGAAGTTAAAATTATATTTTGGGTTATGTCATATGATCAATTCACAGAGATACGGAAAATAAAGGGAAAAGTCCAGTCTTCTTATTTACCGTGGTTGGCGCCAACCCCAAAATTTTCGCCAAGGTTAAGAACCCACCTAATAATGATTAAAAAGTAATCTGTGGGATGATTTAAAACTTTTTTTTAACAGCAAGCAATTTTCTGTCGTATTCATAGTGGGAATCTCATAAAAATATATATGACTCAGTAAAACTTTCAGCCCTGACCTGATTTCTAATTACAAGTATTTATACAATACCAAGATTGTGCTAAACTTACTCTGTTTTTACTGCAGCAAAATAAATATCTGACTGAGATTTTTCCCACTCTTTAGTGGCTCTAATAAGGTTACGAAGTATGATCTCATTTTTCATAATTTGTGTTTCGATGAGTCTCCCGTTATTATCACGTACATTTTCGATATGTGCTATCACCTCCTCAAACTTTTCAACGTAAAAAAATAATTAAATCCTGATTTGGCATAATTTTAATCGGTTTTGAATAAAGTCGAATTTTGGTCCATAAATTAAGTATACTCTCGTTATCTTAGTCATATTTAATGAAATAAATAATGCAGGGAAGAGTCAGAAAATGCAAAAAGAAAAGTTGGAATTTTTATTTTACTACGGTTACTATAGTTCCAACGTTAAACATTAAAATTCCATAAATGAAGCAAAAATGTTTTAGTCTTCTATTGTCGACTGTTTGTATTAACTGTACGTTTTCTGATTTTTTTTAACTCATTTTTGCTGCTACTATCAGTTATCTCTTAAATAAAGTGAATTTGAATAGAAAATACAGCTTTTAAAATTAAAATTCTATAAAATAGAATTTATGGCTGAAAAAGTTGAATTTGGTTGCTTTTTATTTTACTAATGCAATTTCATTATTTTTTAAGTTTTTATGTCGAAAATAACAGAACAGGCCTTCTTTAAGCACCAGGAACACTACTTTAAAAAATTATTAGAAACTCGAAATATAGTTAATAAGGAATTAATCGTTTTAAACAGTGTCATATTTTGCAAGTTAAAAAAAAAACCCGAATTCTGATGTTAAAAATACCTAGTTGAAAATTTATTCTAGATCATTAAAGCTGGCAGCTAGACTGGTCGAAGAGAGCAATAAAAAGTTTCCTGAAGGAAACTGCGGTAAAATATCTAATAGGAGCATCAGTTTGAAAAAAAATGCCACATAGAATCTATACTCATTATTCATAGGAAACAGTTACAAGGACAGACGTAGATTACATGCATCAAGTTTAATATCTTAAAGGCTAACTATCACTTGAGAACTGCAAACATTAAATGTAGCTTGACAAGCACGAGAGAGTCTATATCCTTCGGATGAATACGTTTTTCACAATAAGTGTCTCGAGAAAAAACCTAAATAAAAGTTGAATGCAGATCGTACATTTATAAAGGTGCAATTTCGAAGGCTAAAACTCTAGACAGAAAAATAAATCTTTGAGCGGAATTTAATTCATAACAAACAATGCTTCATGCACTTTTTGAAACATTTGAAAATAAATCGCGATGTTGATTTATCAACGTTAAAACATTTTTGGCTGTCTCATATTTTTACAAATTTTCTACAATGGTTTTCTTACCTTTTTTTAACCCATTATACGCCAAAACTCTACTATTTCACTTTTTCAAAAATAATTACATTAATATGATAACATGAATGAAATATGAAAGAAAACGCTATTTCTGAAATTTTTAAATTAAACTGGCTAACTAACTTTTAATTACAATTAATTATCTTTTTAATAAAAAAATATTTTTATTGCATTTATACCTTTTATATCTGTCAGCTCAACAATAAAAGCTAAAAAATTGCACTGTTTAGATGAAAATAAAAAGAAAACAAGCTTCCCAAAAAAGGGACGATGACAGATAACGGGTTAAGGAAATTTGTTATTCTATCGAATCTATTATTTCATTAAGTAATCAAACTAAAATTCAATAGTTTCTACATTTTAAAACTTAAATAAGCATCTACATTTCTACATTTGAATAGTTTAAATTATAGCTTTACGCTAATGGATAAAATTGGGGATCTCGTAATTAAAAATAGACCCCGTCTTTCTAACTTAGATTAATCCTTGGATTTTATATATCAGTTCTTTCTAAAACGTGTAAAAGATTTAAATATTCTTAACTGTTATAATAAATCAATAAAACCTTGAATAATCACAATTTTTTCCTTAAAATTTCAAATGTAGGAAATGACACTAATTTTGAAATCTTTGCGGGAAAATTCAAATTCCAGTCGTGCACCATAAAATGTAAGACTAGGTCACGCAAATTTAGAAGCCAGACGGCAAAATCACCTTCATAAAAGTAAATTCTGAAATTATACTTTTGAGACGGACGATCTGATTAAGAGAGACTAAATATAATACGTATATCATAAATTTTTACTAAAATATGCAATTTCTGTTACCATCATTAAAACGTCTGATTATTCTTCAGATTTAAAATAAAAGGAGATGAACTTCTTATACAGCTTATCTATTTTTATTTTAAATGTTAGAATCTTCGGCATTCGTGTAATGACGGAATTTATTTGGAACAAATAAATGTGTTCTAGAATTGTGCGCAACTTTTACTTTTATAGTTTTTAGTTCAATTGAGAAATTAAAAAGTAGCAAGTTGATCATTTTGTTATAAGCAACCATCTTCTTTTGCTAATGTTGCCGTGCCATCTTGACAAAACATTCCGGTCACCATGTGATATCATACATATACTGGCTGTAATATCTACATTTTATATTTTTAATACGCAACTTAATATTACAAAGTTGCATTACCTATCATCCGAAAATCCAAAGCTTATTGCTACTTCAAGAACAAAATAGATCCTGCTTTCAGAAGCGTCTCCAACAAATGCTAACAAAGAAAAACCTGCAACCAAATATTCTGTCGAGAAAACTGAAACAATAACAACATCCTCACCAACCTCTAACTCAAATGATTTTCGAAATGGCAAAAATAAATAAACCTTCAGGAGAATGAAAAAAAAGGGCTGAAACAAAATCTTAGGTTTGGTATTTTTCAATGGATATATTTTCCAAATTTCAGAAAATCTCTCAATTCGCTGCCTTTA
>BGPR01007019.1:0-25002 GCA_013235015.1 Araneus ventricosus | reverse complement strand
TATATATATATAATTTTTAATTACACTCACGATAAATGAGAATGAAAGACAAATCTTGAACTGACCACTGCTTCATGCGTATCAAAGGTACAGAATCAAGTCTTTTTTTACGTCAACGTTTGAGAATCGAGGTCATTCAGTAAACTACCATTCGCATTTGCGTTTCTATCTGCTTCATCCAGTTGTGTCACGTATTCCGTCAGTGAACCAATTACTCGACTAAGGAGAATTTTTAATTGGCCGACTGAGAAATTTTTCAGCTTTTAATTGGTCGCGAGAAACGAATAACCCTCGTGCACTCGATGCATGCCAATGAGGTGTCTTGCGTTGTGCGAAATTGAAACATTAAGAAAACGCACGCAAGTGGAACAAAAGATGCAGATCGGAAACTCAGGGTTTCACTAATGATCATAGATAAACAGTTTAAGAGTTATTAGGGGAGGTTTTTTCCCTTCTTTCTTTCCCAGAAGCCACACATTTGATATCATTAAAACTATGGAAAAATAAATTAAATTTTTTTTAAAAATTACATGAGTTATATGTATAGAGAATAATGTTACCAGCTAAATAGAATTTAACTGATTAAAAAAACATTGAAATAGTATCCTATATCAATCAGAAATTACTTCCCTTCCTAGCTTAGAAAAGATTTAAACTTAATATCCGAAGAAACTATTTGCCAGCTGAACAGTAAGAATAATAATTAAAGTCAGTGAAATTATTATTTACTAAGTCAGCTGTGTGAATGAACAGTGAAATACAACTTTATACAACTATGCGGAAGTATTCATTTATTATCAGTGCTAATAAATATAGAAGAAACTATCCAGCTGTTTGTTCAGTTTTTATGAGATGAAAGCATTTTCCTCTAAGTTTCAAAAACGGCATTTTTTTTAAACATCAATGAGTGAACCTAATTGTTAAAAAAATTATCTTCACACAGAAATAAGTGGTAAGCAATTCTTGGTCGAGTTCTATTGATTGATTGATTAAAGGGGTTTATGAGATTACCAGCTGCAAAGGCTATTATCCCCTATTCATTCCAAAATTCTTTTCAGTCCGCTTAAAAAAACAAGGGAAAATTGCCATCAAAAGATGGACGTAACTATTGCCGATCTGATTCGGTGAAGACAAAAAAAAAAAATGGTGTCTACCAAGTAAAGCCTCTTCTTTTTCGGTAGAGTTCTAGTGGTACCAAAAATAACAGCAACAAAAATATTTGATCAAAATTAGAAGTGCGCCTTTATTAGTGACAACAACAAAAATGTAGGCCAGAAAGAAAAGAATATTTTTGGACGTTTAAATGCATAGATTTTTTGTACATAAAATGCCGAGTTCTACTTTGTATTTTTTTTTTTTGGAAATGGGAGGGATCGAATGTATGTATGTTCTATTGTATCTCAATGTAAGGTCGTAGAGAAAATGGAAACTACTCCTTATAAGTCACTTATTGACCATCTTACAAAATTAATAATCCCGAGTTTCCACACGAAATTAAATTATACGGTGCGGTATTTCATTGCTAAAAATTCATTTATATGAATATTTGAAAATGCACTCGAAATAATTTTTTAAATTTCTATCAGACAGCCAATCTCTCAAATAGTGTATCAGCACAAATATCACACACACAAAAAAAACGCAGTACCGTGCATGATACACTGTGTTTTCATATAACAGTACATTATTGTCTGAATAAATTATTCAGAAAATCGATTTAAGCTGGATTTCATTATCTTCCATTAACGACAAGAGTCGCAGCGCCACTTTCTCAAAATATTATGTTAAGTCTAATTTCACGTGGAGTGACTGATTGAGGTATTACGTAACAAATATGCATTACATAAGGTATTGTCTCATTTATGGAGTGCATCCTATACAGCCAATTTGAAGAAAATCCTCTTCCGCTTCAAATTCAATAAAAGTAGAGGATATGATACACGAACGAAGTGACGAACTAAATTATTAGAAACTCTCATGTAAGAAAACATATTCGGGCACACTATAATTTACTATCAGTGAAACAGACATACGCTCATAGTGTTTCTCACGATTCTCTTTTTAGATATTTCGGAGATTTTAAAACTGAAAAAGAAGGGAAAGAATCAATTCCGCATCGGACCTCGATATCGGTTCTGCATGCTTGCGCTGGGAGGAAATCGGGAACCAAACGATCCACCGGGGGTGTCCAACCTTCCTCGGTGACATTCTAAACCCTTCTTATATAGAATTACCCACACTTCCTGAGATTAGGGTTTCTATCTCCAAACTTGAGACGAAACCCTACCTGGTAATCGGATAGGCTCCGGAAGCCGTGGAGATTTCCTCCCGTTTGTGGATGGAGTTACGGCTGAAAAACGCTGCCTTCAGAAAAAGTGCGACTTCTCCGTAAAATTTATTTATTTTTTTCGATGGGGGTCATCGTGTGGTCCCGTATTTCTTACTCTACCTACTTCTACTTTTCCTTTTAGTTTTGTTTTTCAGACGATATTTGATGGATTGGTGGCAGTGGCGGGCGGTTTCCGAGTAACGAGAGGTCACACTGCAGGTAATCCGGTACGGTTACGTGGAATCGAAGCGAGCTTCCGATGTTTCTCCTTTTTCCATGCAAATAGGCGAAAGGATGGAATTTCCAGAAAAGTGCTTATCCGTGTTTGTGGACCAACAGTAGATTTTCTAAGGTATCTTGGTATTCGGAGGGTGTGAATTTGATTACATCACTCCGTGACTTTGTTGGTTTCGCATCAGACTCAGGTATACTTGTGAATTAGATAATTGGAAGTCGCTCATTGATAAAAGAAACGAAAAATTCCAAATATATATAATAGTTTAATTTGTATTTTTGTAGCATGGCTTCTAAGCTTACGCGAAGCCATGCTACAAAATAACAGCAGGATAAATCGTTAGTTTACAAAGATCTTTATATAAAACATTTTTTTTTATCAGTGACACTTGTAGGATACGAATCTTTTAATGTTATATATGAATAGATCAAAATGGTGATCTTAAATTGAGTCCTAGTGTAAGTGACACCTCTCCCTGACTATATTGATTGAAACTGTATTAACCGTAATGATTAGCTTCATTAAATACTATTAAATATATCTAATTTTAAATGTATCAAATAAGAACATAAATCATAAGGCTTTTTATTCTTCAAAGCATATATCACGCCTTAAAATCTTGGCGAATAAAAAGTATTGTACTCTCTGTATCTCAAAATTCTTAAAATGTACATGAAAATATTTACAATGGGTTTGTAATATACCGGAAGGAGTTAGAGCAATTGACAATGTATGATTTTCTTCTGTATTTTCGAGTGATTTTATTTATTTCTTTACATTAAGCGAGAGCCTATTGACCATAATAATTTTCCTGGTTTAAAAAGTAATTTCTGGATGAGATTCGATTGACCTGTCAGGAGGCATTTCATTTACAACTCTTTTGACGGCAAATAATACTTCTTTTTTCCAAACATCTACAAACGTCCAAGAGAGATTTATTTCTTGTTTAATATTTGATTTTAGTTATTTAATCCATCTGATTCAGTCTTTAAAGGTTTTGTTTTAAGGACTTTTCCAAATATAGTATAACCTCAAGAGCTTATAAATTTGTTTCGCAAACTGCCGATGGGCAATAGGACACATCTACTCCATCTAATATAATTTGTATGTTTTCTTCACAGAAAAAAATTATTTATCTAAATTAATAAATTTTTAGAAATAAGGCAAGTAATTTCTAAAATATGTAGTCTTTACAACATAGTCCATATTTTAACAAAGTGTTGCAAAATTCGCAAAAGCAAAGTAAAATGTATCGCAATTGCAGATTGTCCGGAACATACACCAATTCTAATCTTAATCTTACGTTTCTTTTTATAACTGTCTGACTAGGACTGAAGTATATGTTTTTAAAATTGACATTCCTAGTAAATCGCATGTCGTATGGGCGCTTATGCTCTCCATTTGAGGCTCAATAAAACCTCAATCTTCTAAAACTTCGACAGCTCATAAATTTATTACAGAATTATGTTTCAGACAGCACTGACAAGGCAAAAGACAGATTTATTCTATCCAAATCTCTCAGATCGTCGAAATTATTTTGTAAAGGCAGACGATACGCTCAGCAAGTATTAGATTTTTACAGAAAGCGATGATAGAGAAGAAAAGCAGATGTTGATGCTAATAAAATCATTTAAACTCCCCATATCGCTTCGTAAAACCAGACAATTCTTTCTGCAACTATGTAACTGAAGTGAAATGAGAGATATTCTGTCGAATCATCTATTCGAAGTATGCTATTTATCTGAGTGGAGGAAAGTTTTATTCGTTAAAATTGCTGTCTGTCAATCTTTTCCAGCCGTGGAGGTGTACGTAAAGCAAGGCCGTGTTCCAGAACAGGTTTGAAAGTGAAAAACCCATCAATTTCCTAGAATTATACCTCAGTTATCGTTTTACGTTTCGAGTCCGTGATTTTAGTTCGTTCTTCACATAGGTAGAGACTTTCAAAAATGAAAGCTTTGAAATCAATTCAGAATAAAATTGTGAGTGCAACTATCTCTTCGTTTACACAATCGTTATACAATGATATGCAGCACCATACATCATCATCTAATAAAAGACATGAATGCAACAGTCAGACCTACAGGTATGTAGCAAAAGAGGCTAGTAAACATCTTATTCGATGAGTATGAATTATGAATAAATTTTTAGAACAGGATAATGCACATAAGCCACCCCGACCTGGCGCGAAGCTTTGCGGAAAAATCTGAATGACCACCGGAACGCCACGACAGCAACTCGGGCACTGAAGTTGGAGTCCTAACGGCCATCTAAGTAACAAGAAATGTAATAACTTTAATTTTAAAACTGAACAGATTTTAATAAATAAGTCTTTTTTGTGCACAATTAATCGAAAATATTTACGAAGCGACGATAACTAATATAATCTATCATATGAATGAAGAAAGAAACGGATCTTCTTCACTGGTGCATTATTAGTCACGTAAAATGTGTTAAATTTGACTAGGACCCCCTTCAACTAAAAACGCCATCAATTTAAAAAGTCAGCAGTAAAACTTAAAAAGTTTTAGAACCATTAAATGTAAAATCTAAAAGTAAATCAACTATTCATTAATATTATAAAACTTTCAATCACCTATTTAATAGTGATACAACAAATAAAAAAGCAATGGTTTCTACTTTTCTAAATGTTGTCAGAATTCTAAGTCTATTTGGGAATTTCTGTTTCAAACAAATTTGCAAATCATTATGTTCACGTGGTATACGACAGCGCGAATGCCATCTAATATCCAACTGCAAGTTGTCTGACGCAGTGTTGTGACTTGATTCCCTTTTTTGTTGTTGTTGTCCTATAGCAATGCTTAATACAAATTAAATTGACGCCGTGCACTTGATTATATGAAATGACCACGGATACAGGTTGTGATGTGTGAACCAAATTACAGCAAGGAAAGTCACAAACTTTTGAAGATAGATTGTCTTTTCGTAAAACAAAAAGAATTCGGATTCAAAGTTGGAATAAGAAGAGCATCTGAAAACGTGATCAACGATAAGACATGGAACATACTTTCTCGTTATGTTAATTAAATGAAATCTGGCAATACAATAGGGACAACATCAAAAGCAGTTTCTTGACTGAACTGTTTTCAGCTAGTCATTTATTTCGTAACATTTACATCCACCTGGACTGTCTATTAAACGTATGCAACGTTCATAACGAACAGATTTCTAGTGAACCTCTTAAGTGTTACATAATCACATTTTGACTATAGAAACGAAATTGCAGTTTAGTAATTGTGTCTGCGTGACACAATATACAAATTTCTAATACGTATTTAAAGGTTTTTGTTTTTCTTTCATTCAAGATGATGGTGAATGCCAATTCCAGTAACGAGAATAATTCGGTGAAAATTAAATCAACAGAACGTTTTCATAGGGTATCAGTGGCTTTCTTTTTCTGCCTTCAAAGCAATTACACATCTGAGGTACACTAAATAAGATACTGATTTCAAACAATGGGAGCATTGATTGCTGAAGCTTTTTTCTATGATCAATGGCATTTAACACTAATTATAAACGTCTTCATCTTTTTATGATCCTTGGTACGTAAACTTAGAAGTATTTAGGCAATAAAGGCAAACAAACATTCAAGGCGAAAGAAGAAGAAAAAGATATTTTTTCAAACTGTATACGAACAACTGTTAACACTTTGTTTCACAGTTTAGCAAATTCCCACTCAATGCTATCCGTTATCTCCATGCGAAAGAAACAAGAGCAAAAAAATCTCTGTTTAGCATCATATTAGCGGTAAACAGGCCTTTTTTCAAAGCTGGGGCATGGCATAAACGCAGTTGCAAATCTGTTAAGAGATAAGATTTCCAGACAAAAAGATCATTTGAATTTGGTTGCGCAAATGTTTTGTAGGCTTCTCACAGTGAGTGATCAATCTCTGCGATACAATCAAATTCACTCGACTTTTTTTTTCTTTTTTCCTCCAACACTTGACAAGGAAAAGAAAAGGCTATGAAAAGCCGATGGTTTCTTTTATTTTTTCTGTTGAGTTAGACTTTTATTATGAAATTCGGAGGAAGAGATTCGCATAAATAAAATCGACTGATGAAAGGAAAGGATATGAAAAATAAAAGAGAACCCGGGGGGGGGACGAATATGGAGGATATAAAGATGAAAAACATGGCCTTTTCTCCAAAACTGATAGCAGAGGATATTGACTCTTAGAAAAGAAAATATAGATGTCGACAACAATTATTTTTCTAAAAAGAACTTTAATTAGTTAAAATTTGTTGTTATATTAAAATGCATTTAGTTTTGGGTTCCGAGTAAATCATATTATTTAGAACAGCGGTTCTCGGCTTGTTAATGTTTGAGACTTAACTTTCGACATCAATTTTAATCACTTTCCTTTCCAATGGTTTGTGTTAAATCATCTCCCCCTTTCGTTGCATTTTAGAATTTTAAATAATTAATATCAAAAACATCTTCCGAATTACTTATATGCATTTATTTATTTTTAAGCGTCAAAATTTCTTTTTTTTTCATCTTTTCTTAATTTAGATTCAGTAATTAGTTGTGTCGTTTTGTCTCCCTTTTCTTTTCAGAACTTCACACCTCGGTTTTTTACAATTTCCCTTTAGCGGGAAACGTCACTGCGTTAAGAATCCCTTATTTCGAAGACACTGACATTTAAATTCAGTTCAAGTCTCTTATAATATTCTAATGGGAAGTATTAACCAGTTTGATTACAGTGAATATCAAAAGTTACAAATTAGAAAAGCAATTCTCATCAAAAAGAATATAATCGATACTAAAATTCCTGCAAAACCACCTGAAAATTCAATCCTCTCTTATAAATGTGAATGCAGTGAATTCTTTAAGTCGATGAATTCAAAAGAGGAATTGATGAATTAACGACATCTATTCTATTTATCTCCAAAAATGATATTCATATCTTTTCACATTTCATATGCTGTATCTTTTTATACTCAAACATTCACAAAAAAGACGGTCTGGTTCTTCATTGTTTCGCACAGTTTTCTAAAACCGAAGTTTGTCATGCCAAATATTTTTTTTTCTTTGCTTTTTTTTTTTCTTCTTGAAGGTAAAGCGCTAGGATAGTGTACCACTTTCTTATTCCCAATATAAAGGAATTTTTTTAACTCTGTCGCTGTGTAAGTTACACTACAGTATCAAAGCACACCACAAATAAGTATTTCTAATGAAGTTTTGATTTTGAATTTTCCATATAAATTTTTGAACAAAAATAATTACAACTGGAAAATAATTTTTTCGTGCAGCTGTCATTCATAAACTCAATTTTTTATTTTATTTCTTTTCTGTATATGGATTATATGCAGAATTCAGTCATCATCACTGGTCAAGAATGCTAAATGAGTTGTGATGTTATATCCAGGCAAATATATAATGAAAATAAGGAAATTGAAGGCATTTAAAAAATACTAAAGATTGTTGTAATAATAAGGAAATCCGGCTAAGATGACATAAGTATTTTAGGAAAGAAAGCAGTATTGTAGACAGAAGTATTGCAAGAATGACGTATTGTAGGAAATTAATGGAGCAATGTTATTACTGACTTTTCCACAATATTCAGTTTTAGGAGAGTTTTTAAAGCACCAAGAGCATCGCCAGAAAAGTCTGAAAATGAATACAATTGTAGCTCCAGATTTAGTTTATTAAACACAGCAAAAAATCCTTTCCTCTAAATTTCGATACAAATAAAATATTAAAAAATGCTTTGGGTTAAAAAACAAAAAAACCTTACAAATTAAATTAATATTCTTCAAATGGTCTCTCAAAAGCAACTGACGTATAAAAAGGTTTTACCTCTATTCACAAGCAACTAGATTAAATTTCAAGCTTGCATGCAAAATACACATGCCGTTACTAGTGAAGAAATATTAAGTGTTGGCTTCAGTGCGAAATCTGATAGGGACTCAAAGCAAGCGTGAAAGATGGCTTTTGCTTGCGATATCTGTTTGTCGAGCCCCGTATTAATCAGGGCACCCAAGTATACACAACCGAAAGTCTAGAAGATTATGCACTGAGGCTTAAAACAATAAAAACTAGAGAACCGTAGTACAGTAATAAGGCTTCAAAGAGAGTGAACGAAAGATCTTTACCAAAACCTCAGGTTAAACCATCCGTATAACAAATATCTTGTAGAACAAAAACCACTTCAGTGTAGAAGGGGAGGGGGAGAATTTTCCAGAATCAAAATAATGATGCCGATGGGACAGAATAAAAAAAGAAAAGAAGAAAGAGAAATAAACAAAGAAAACGGAACGAAAATTTTCCGAAAGAAATTTAAGGCGAACGGAGTACCAGTAGTTTATTCCGGAGAATAAAAAAATAATAAGAAGAAGGAATAATGAAAGAAATAAAGAAAAGGAAAAATAGAACTGCTCGTCTCTAATCGTCTGAGAATAGGGTGGGAGATACTGAGTAGGGGGAATGGGGAAATCTCGAGTAAGGAGGGGTAATTTGTAGAAGTGTTGGGGCAGTTGGGGTCGGGCAACCACCTCTGAGGAATCGGGCAGTGTCCTCGTTTTCTCTCTCAGTATGAAAATTTCACTTACTATTTTGCATTGACGGACTTTTGTCGACAGCCTTTTACTTGAAAGATTGGAAGGGGACAAATGAATTTAAAAATATTAAAATATTTAAGGAAACACCATATTAAAATCAATGAAAATATCTCGCTTAAAAATAATAATCCATCATTAAAAAATACTCTTAACATTAGCAACATGATATTTTCATACAGAATTTTGAATGATCTTGGTACAGAATTTTTAATTATTAAATGAAAATTGAATTCCTTCGTAATTAAGTTAAAATTTTTTGGATAGAATAGTTACGTTATATCCAAATTTCTAAATCGCGATTAAAAATATTAGAACGAAAGAAACAATAATAATTACAAAAAAAAAATCAAAGCATTATTCGAAGTTTATTAAAAACTAATTTTATTACAAAGAATTTTTCACGAGTCGTAATAAGTTAACTAGTGAGAATTCTGTCGTCAATGATTTTATTTAAAAATGAAAACGTTTTGAAAGTAAAAATCTACGACAGAATCCGCGGAGAAATAAAGTTCTCACACACTTAATCTTGTATACATTTTTTATTTTTTTCTAATTGAACAAAAATAATGAGAAAAGGAAGCAAAAACGTATTAAATTCAATAAAGATTTCATTTACAGTCCCTTCCTGCCCTCTTATTATAGAGACTTAATGATAATAAAGTGAACAACTTATTAAGCTAGCAGCTACCATCAGAAATAATGAAGATAAGGTTCATCAATTACCGCAACTCAAACAAATAGCCGAAAAAAAAGGGGCAACGTATAATCATCAATCACTGACGACACTTTTTCTCACGCTCCCGTTCCACACAGAGGAAAAATTACGACTACATATTTTTTTATTACTTACCGGGAGGTTTTTCTCAAAAGCAGAATAAAAAAATTTTCTGTTTATGTGGTGATGTTTTTTCAAGAATTGCTGCGAACAACTGTGATTAATTTATTCATTTGCATTATTAATCGATAAAAATGTTTGCATAATTTCGCGAAATTAGGCGCGGCTTAAGAATATCTAGAGTTAAAAATAATTTTTAATTTAGTAAATTCAATAAAAACGCTTACTTCTCAGTCATATATTAGGATTACGGTGTTCGAAAGGAAATTTTAAATAACTGAAATAAAAAAAATTTGCAAGATCTCATATTAACTGAAGTAAACGCGAGACAAAATTATAACTGCAATGCGAAATTCTGTAAAAAAATCAATGCTATCCTTAAGTAGTTTATATAAATATTATATATCTGAAATTTCCTCAGTGTAACATTCAACGAAGTTATGTTCCTCAGTAAAATTGAATTATATGGAGAGGAGGTTATTGTTATTCATAGTTAAGAGCTACTTAATTGTCTCTAGATTTATTTATTTTTTTAATTTCGAATCAGAGTTTTTTAACGTAAGCACATTTCTGGAGGATTTAGCAGAATTATATGTATAATGATTCGCTCGAATGGGTTAAAATAAAAGACCGTGTAAATAAGGCCCATTAAAATACAAAACTTAGTAATAAATAAGCATTTTATAATTTTTTAGTAAGATGATATGTTAGACACTTTTAACATATAACTTTTTTATAATGTTGGCTCAGCAAATGATAAGGGAATTTAATTTTTCAAAGTTCCTATTCGGTAAGACAGTACACTTTTAAATTCATCCAATGAAATCCGTGTAATGAGTCACGTGAAATCATAAGTCATATGACAAACGTAACTGTGCGTGTCATCGAATATCTAACTACACGTTGTCAGACAATATGCAATGATTTTCAAACTTAAATTAGCGCGAAAAGACACTAACCCTTAAAGCTACCTCCTGATCTCTGCAGAAAAGCATAAAAGCGATGAAAATGTCAGTCACGAAACAGTAATGAATGCAATAAATAAATAAATAAACTGGTCTTCTGACTCATAGGCATTTCCCACATACCAATGAGTCAACAGGACAAAAAAAAAGCGAGTAAAATAGGTTCAAGAAAAATCTCAGTAAAAAGAAGTGTTACAAACCTAAAATATCGCATCACTCTATGCGTGAGCTTGAATCTTAATAACGAAATCTGATAGACGTTTACGTCTCACAGCTGCAACTACATACGAAATTAATTTATTTGCATTTGCGGTGAATAAGGAAAAACTGCTTATATAGTGCCGGAATCTTAAAACGCGGAGAGTAAGCGAGAAAATAGCCTTCTCTGTTTTTCGTTTTGTTATGATAACATCGAAGGATTTACATCGTTGGTGAGAAAGAATATAACTACTTTAAAAATAATTCTCTGCGTAAGATAAGCGTTTACCTTATCAGATGAATATTTTGAAGAAATGTATTACCTCATTTCTGAGAGAAGTCTGATATAAGAATAATATTAAATTAATTTTCGCCTTCGTTGAAACTAAAATTTAACAAAATATTTTTGCACATAAAACTCTGTGTATACATCATAATTTTTTAATAAGTATGTTATTTAATTCAGAATGAGTCTATCAGTATGTGGATCACGTACCCAAGTACGGGCGTATAAATTTTCACAGTACGATTTTCTTTCAGATTCACATAATTTAAAAACGAAAATAGTTAAGAAACTCAGCTCGATTTAAACTATGTTATTAACATTTTACCGAATAATTATTTCATCAAATTTTATTCAATGTATCATCAATTACGGTTTCTTGAACTAAGCAGAGTGAAGTAAATTAGAAGAGAATTCTTGTCTGTTTTTCATATTTTTTAAAAAATTAAGTAGCTGTTTAAATTAAGAAGAGAAGCACGCAATGTTTTTCTCCATTTCATAATGTTTATTTCGGAATGATCAAACATATTTCTATTTTGGAAATGTTTATGTTGATCACTAACTACATAACTCAAACAGCTGTGAATGCAGCCTTACTTTCAAAATAATACAATTATATTTCATTAGGTTTACAATTGCTATTGTTTCTTTATTATCAGTTTCATTCTTTAAAAATGTATGAATTATACATTTCAATAAATTGTTAAAAAAAGATATTTTTAACTAGCTAATTATTTTAAAATTTCCTCAGAGCTATGCAGAATAAAATTGACAAAAGAAGCTCAGGTCCCAAGCTCGGAAAATAATATGCACTATTAAACTAAATAAACAAAAATAATTAAACTAACAAAACAAAAATTATTCGTGTTTGTGGAGTCTTAAAATAACAAATTACATAGTCAATATATTTAACTGCTTAAAATAAAACATTTCTGTGGGCTAAGACTTTAAAGATGTTTAAAATTCTTTCTATTAAGGCAATATTTGTCCTCTGAAAGGTTAATTTCATTATTGGCAGAGAAAGCATTAAAGGCAGCAAATGTTTTGGAATCAGCAATAACAAAATTGATAATCATACATTCTTCTTTTAATGAGTTTCATAATGAATTTCAAATATTTTGGATTTTATGCAGCCATCCATTTTCTTTGCATTTAATAAGCCTAAAAATTCACCGCCAAGGCTTTTATTTACTATATCCTGCTCTACCTCATAGTAAATCCAAGTAATTATTCAAAACAAGAGAAAACTATTTTTTTTTTCCTTTTAAGTCCGAAAGTAATGAAAGAAAGGTTAATGCTCGTTTTTCCGAACAACAAGAGCAGAAGAAATGTGGGTTTATTACTGAAAAGTGGATTTCGAATTAAAAATAGACCTAAGAAATAAAATGCATTTGTGCCTTTTGGCAATCGCCAAATCACCGATTACGAATAAATATGGAAGCCTGCTCACTTCCGGGCACACCTAAAGTGATCACGACAGAATCAACTCCGGAAGAGAGAAGACACGATTCGAGATGGCAGATTACGATAACGATTATATACGACACTTAAAGTGATCGATATTTCCACCACTTCTTAACTCTTACAATTTTTTTATGTGCTTGAGAAAGATCATAAGGCAAAGGGCGTATGTTGACGAGATGGGAAACAAACAAATAAAACGAAAAGATATTTGGTCATTATCAGTGAAGCATGAAATAAACTTGGGTTGTACAATTATGGTCAAGGGATAGTTTAATATCGTACCAGGTACTATAAGACGGAGACAGCATTTTTTTTTATTTATTTAATTTTTTTTTCCTTCTAGATTCCGTTCAAATTTTTATTTATTCGATTACGATCCCCTGCTTCAAAAAAAAAAAAAAAGTAATAACATGTGGTTGCATGATTGAAACATTTTATTTATTTCCAAGAGAAAAAAAAAAGGTACAGGCATAAGTTCAGACAAGCTCCGGTTCTCGGTAGCCACTTTGATTTTGGCAAGTTATTTTAATTTGAAGAAATATCAACCATTAACCTGCTTTTGATTATTTACATGTATATGGCTTCTTACTACGCTCAAAAATGTCATTTTGTAAGGTCTTAGCTGATCATATAAGTGATTGCTGGGTTTCAGTATGGTGATTTATGGCGTGTGGCAATGCTAAGCAAGACCTTGATTCAAATGCAGGAAAGGATTAAAATATTTCATTTGGTCAAAAGGGGTATTAGATTACAGCTTCTAAATTCATTTGAGGTAATTTTATCACGGTTATTTCAAAATATATTTATTAGTGGATGAAATATATATTTTTAAGAGTGAAGAATTATCGAAATGGAAGAGAAAATTCACACTCTTTCTAAAGGTGTAATATCGAATATGTACGAATATTATTCTTTAAAAGTATAATGAAAGCAACAGGTGGAAAATTTGTGTTCAGAAGTTTATTTCATTTGCAAACTTGATATTATATTAAAGAAAGATAATAAAACTCTGTTTTGAATAATGTCAGAGAAAACCTTTCCATTAAATATTACAGTTATTTCGTTCGTTTATTATTATTTTTTTCAATATTAATTTCAGAATGCAAACATTTTAAAATATGAATGTCAGGGGAATATATTCAAGAGTCGCAGACACAGGCAATAATCTTCACCACTAAATAGACCAACCTTTTGTCCTTTTATGAAAAAAAGTTTTTGCATAACATTTCAATCATCAAAAATTTCTAAAAATTAAGAATGTTAGAGTTGTCATTAAAATTCAACTTGTTGATAAACGTTAAAAATTTCGTAAATGCTCAGAGTTCAATTCGCTGAATCAATTAGTTTATGATTTAGAAGAATGCGCTTCCTTACACTAATATTAAACATCAATTCCCAAGCAGAGCTACTGGGCGCCAGCGTATCTGCATGTTGTGTCTTTATCTACTGATATATGAGTGATCCTTTGGGCGCCTCTAAAAGCATTTCGTGGCTTTCACGGGAAAAAAAGGTTAAGCTTTTAACAGAAGAAATTTTCAGGCATCATTAAATATGCCAAGTTTCTCTGAGATTTTTCAAACTGTAAATTTTTGAACTTCAATTGCGTCATTTTTTTCCACATCACTATTTAAAAATACTAGTTAAAGAAGTGTCCTGGAACTAAAATCAGTTTGGGAAAAATTATGCTTTGTCAGTCCATCAACGAGTGACTTGAATTCTCACTGTCACGCAATAATCTCTCTTTTTTTTCTTTGTTTCCTTACTCCTACTGAAGTATTTTCATCAATACTTTTCCCATTTTAATTGACTAAAATAGCAATATTAATATAAGTATAAAAATTATATCAATATATTGATGCAAGTTCAATTACGCTTATGAACATTTAGAGAAATAAAAAAAAATACCATAATCAGATATATATCCAATGTATATCAAGCGAGCATGCTATACATTTGATATAAAAGCTGTTAGAGCTGATTTGTTCAGTCATTAAATTACTAATAAATCTAGATAAGACGAATCATCAAGTGAAATCTTACAACGGATAAAAACAACAGCTTACAATTTTAAGGTGATTGATCAACCTGGGTAATACCATCTTTTCTTAGCATATGACTCGTTCAGTTTTGGGGTCTCAGGAAGGAATTTGATTCACACGCGAAAACGCCACAAAAAACGTTGTATGGGAGATCCTCAATATCTCGGTAACTACATATGTTAAAAACATAACTAATGTCTTATTTTAGAGATAAAGGGTAACAACAGAAGTTACAAAAAAAAAAAGAGAGAATCGCGAGTAACAAAGAGAAACCGAGAAAATTCGAGAAAAAGAATCACGCGGGTAAAGTAGTCCTAAGCCTTTAACATCACGGTTGTTTGAAAACGACAGCCTCCCGTCATATTTTTGAAATTACTAATATTATACTTTTTTACATTCTAGTATCTGACTATCCTTACCACATAGGGAAGGTGACCAACAGTCCTCCTTTGAGGAGACAGTTCTCCTTTTGTAAGTTCTGTACCTCTCTCGAAAAGTGTCCTACTACATGTCCTCCTTTTTGATATTTCAATACTAATCTGTAAATTTTCGTATTCGATCGATGCCGATCCTATCCGTTGTACGCATTTAAACAATAATTGATAGGCATGTAAGTATAATTAAAATATAAAATGTTACATATATTTTTTTATGCATTTATCAAATTAAAGTGTATTGCAACAAATAAAAATGTCTTTTATTTGTGATATTTTTTCTGCAATTTATTTGTGTCCCCCTTTTCATTGTAAAAAAGTTGGTCACTTAACATAGGGCCTATTCTGTTTATGGGAAGAAAATCCCCTTCGACTCAACAGACTGAACTGAAAAAAACCTAAGTGCGTATCAAATATCTTATCAATACAATACACAGCACTTCAATATAATACCAATATATCTGTACCAGTAACGATGGTTACGTCTAAGGGATATATGTGTCAGCCTACTTCACAAATTTATTTTTCAAGTTTACACTATCAACTTCTTAGGAAAATACTAAATTAAACGAAAAATGCTTTTTGTTATTTTAAGATATGTTTATTAAATTTAAAATTAAAGTAATTGAAAAACAGACTCAATTTTACATTAATCATTCAAGAAATCCACCTTATAAGTGACACAGTTTTTCCGTCTCTCTAAGAGCAAGACCCTTTACTTTCCGAAACTAGAATCTGTGAATTAGGTATAACGATTTCCAGAAAAATCGCACTTCGTTTTTACAAAAAAATTAAAAGATAAAATAAATAATAATAATATGATTCATATCTCGGGATGAAGGAACTCAGATTTAAATCATGGAAGTTCTTTTTTTCCGTTTATTCTAATTCTTCTTTTCATTTAATTTTCCCCCCTTTTCGGGTGCGTCAGTTCACTTCATTACACTATCCGAATGATCACGTGACGGCGAAGCCTTCAGTAGAAAAACCGAGACGACTGTTATTAAAGGAAAGTCGTAAACAGTCATTAGAAAAAAGGACTCAACTCGCCCGCTTCCCATGGCCTGTTAAGGCTACGAAGCTGGTTTGAGAAGCCATGATGGCCTTATTACACGTTTATGCTGTACGACGGCAGGAGAGAAAAAGTTATGCTAAAATAATTGACGAGCCTGTGTGAATCCTTTTTTCACCCCACCAGTAAAAAAGTTTCCTGTCGCTGGATTTTAGAACTTGACATTCGGTTGCTGATACATCAGTCTTCGTAATTATATCGTGAGAGTATTTTTCTCTCTCTTTTCGATGATGAGTTTAATCTCAAAATTTGCTTTCCTGACGCAAGTAACACGAGAGTTATTTAAATTAAAATATTATTTTTTAAAGAAGTTAAAATATACAGACGCTAACTCCAATATGATAAAAATCGCAAAGGTAACCCACTTACTAATTTGCTTGAACACCAGGAATGTTCGCTAAACGATAGTGACAAGCTATGGGTTTTTTTTTTATTATTATTATTATTTATAGCAGTATTTACGTATATTGTATTCGTTCTTCTCAATGTATTTTTATAACATGTAGGGCAAGACATATATATAGCACATACAATGTCGCCAGGAATAGTGAACAAATTCAAAGCAATCGGGTTTAGATAGGTAAAATCTACAATATGCTTTGCATGGAACTTTTTGTATGCAAGCAAATAATCAATTAGAAAACAGAAAAGGTAGGTGTTATTTTATGAAAGAAATATCTGAAGCACGCAAAAAATATATAATCTTTTAAAAAGATTTGTAACACCATTTTTGTCCCATATATCTGACATGGCCGGAATACAAGAGCTTATTTCATTAGGTTAGAGAAAACTACACTTTTCAGCTACGGATTGGATTTAAATAAAATATGTCGCAACATAAATGAAGTCTTACTTCTTTATGCATCATTTTTTTCTTCATTTACTTCTTTAACAGATTCAGAGAAATTTTCAGTTAGATTAAGGAAGTTACTAATCAACACAAAGGTTGACACAGGATAATCAAATTACACAGAATAATTAAATTATGTTGAAGAACAAAAGAAAACAAAAAAAATCATCTGCATTATAATATATTAAATTTTATTTGAAATTTGTTTACTGCCTTCATTACAGCAGTTACAATTTTGTGCGTTCTATTTGGCAATCTTTTTCAGTTTATTTAATGTGAAATATTAATGTGAAACTTAGCCCAAGTTGTTATTTATGCATCTAGATTAATACGAAGCAAATGATTGATTAAATTGTTACAACAGCTTCAACAGTGACTTTCTCTTTATCGCGGATGAGCGTCCTTCAGAATTCTTCACAAAGATATCAATGTTCTTTACGTATGAACAATTATACGATAACAAATTCTGAAAATATTTCTAATGCCAAATAAATAGGCACAACCAAAGAACCGCTTTTATGAAACTCGACTGACTGCTTATAAACTAAAATGAAATAAATATTTTTAAAAAGAAGAAGTTGACTTGGGTGATATATAAGACACGGTAAAACCTCACTATATATTTAATTATATTTTTTTATGATAAATATTTCAAAATCCTCCCCTCGCCCTTCAAAAAAATAAATTCAAATCTAGAAAAATTGCTTTTCAGAACTGTGTTTCCTTGAGTATTGATAATTTTTATTGCGCAACTAGAGTATAGTAACAGAAAATCTTTTTTTCTTAAGAGCTCATCTTTTTTCAGAAGGTTTTGGTTAGAACTCCTCATCATCTTATTAAAAGAATCAAAACTGACTTTCTAATAATATTATAGTAGAGTAAAAATAAATAGAGTTACCTTAATCCTTTCAATCCGACTTTTATAGGATTAAAATTTGGATAGCATTATTTGCAGGTAATGTACCTGCGGATAAAACGTTATTTGCAGGTACTGTACCTGCGAATAAAACGTTATTTGCATGTACAATTACTACGAGTGATACGTTATTTGTATGTACTGTAGCAATGGATAAAACGTTATTTACAGGTATTGTCCATTCTGTTATTTTGCACACTTGTGAATTTTAGGTGAGAATACAATATTTTAATGTTTTTAGGCCTTATTTATCAGTTAATCGGTAAATTCAATTTAACTTATTCCCCACTTGTTAATGAATTTGAGAAAAAATCAGTACACTTTTTTCTACTTTATAGTCTTTAATATGTAACACATTTTGTTCGTAATAATGAATTATAAATTAATGACTAAAATGCAAAAAATAAATAAAATTAAAAAATTCTACTTTTTTAGCGCACTAATAAAAGCGTGTTTATAAAAACAGCTTTTAATCTTTTTAATTTAGAACATTTGAAATTATTAGAAGGAAATTAGAATAAAAGTTATTTTAAATTTGTCTGATAATAATTTGGGTTTCGAAAAAGGAGTAAAATTAAAGAAAATACTGAATTTCACAGGCATAACTTTAAAAATAAAATTATCCGAAAAGAAAATTCCTGCACAAGTTGCAAACCCTTCTGCCATAACAATATCCGACCCGATTCGAACCCGCGTTCGTCCAAACATGAAGCCAGTGTTTTAACAACCGTACCAACCGGACATATGTTTACGTCGTACGTGGATAGTTAGTTTCATATTTTTTGCTTTGTTATTCGTTAAAGCATTAAATGGCAAATTAATTCAGCCCTTTTTTCAAAGAAATTTACCTTTTTGTTAAAGTTTTTTTTTTTAAACTTGACTTTTGACTTTGGATCTCCATTAACTGCAAGGAGTTTTTAAAATTTCTTGACGATGAATAACACATGTTCTAGGATATACAGGAACTCATAACTAGAAATTTGATTAAATATATAAGGTGCAATTTCATCAACAAACGCTTCAAAAAATATTTTGTTTACCGAAAATTAAATCAGAATCATAGGAAACCAGATAACAGAAACCAAAAGCATCTCGAGTGTTTCCGCTGAAATACTAAAAAATTCGGCAAAATAACATTAAATTTCATAATAAATAGTATAAAAAGAATAATCTTGTAAAAAATAGAGAAAAGAAACTCCCCCCAAAAGTTCTACAGAATTATTTTGATTTTAACAGTACCTGCAAATAACGTTTGATCTGTAGGTACAGTACCTGCAAACAACGTTTTATCTGTAGGTACAGTACCTGCAAATAATGTTTTATCCGTAGGTATAGTACCTGTAAATAACGTTTTATACGTAGGTATAGTACCTGCAAATAACGTTTTATCAGCAGGTACAGTACCTACAAATAATCACTTCCTTAAAATTTAACTATGAAAAGTAGTTTAATTTAATGTTGACAAAAAATGTTTTAAAAAAATGTAATTCCCTATGTTACTCAATAAGGAATGAAGTCTAATCTCCGGGACGTATATGCCCGTTAGGGCCGAAAGGGTTAAGACAGAGCTCCTTAACCCTTTATATCCTGACGATACTTAAAAGTCCCACTTTAAGCACGCCTATATATTTATAACATGACCTTCTCCCTTGACGGAATTCGTAAAAGCAAGATGAATGTAGTCCCAACAATAGATAGTAGGCAAAAATTAAAAAAATAATTATTAATTTAATTAATTAAGATATATTACTTAATTAAAAAGTTTTTTTCTCTTTCCTGGGGTTATTGTGCTCCAAAACTTATCTAATGGTTCAAAAATAAAACTGCAAATTTGCTGGTAAATTATTTCGGGATACAAAGGATTAAACTTTTACCAATCTCGAACCCTCTTCAGAGGTTTAAAATTACCCGCCCGGACAAAAATCTCTTTCGCGACCCAAGCATTCAGACAAGCGTGAAAACTAAGCAGTTGAACTTAGCGTTAATTCATAGTAAACAAAAATGGGTTTAGTTATACATTTTATTTGAAAAAAAAACGTAGCGAAATATTTGAAATTAAAACAGTTTTCTGAATTATTTTTCATTACTAACATAAAAATAATATGTGGTAGAAACGCACACCGAGAATGTTAATGGCAAACTCAGACTCCATTCACACGGTAGCCTAGTATTAAGGTAGCGGCTTCGGGGCCGGAAGTTTCCTGGTTCGAAACCCGATTCAACTAAAGATCCGCAGTGTATGTAGGCCTGGTGCGCGCCAAATCTGATGTCGCGGGCCAAACGTCCTCCCGTTGGTGTGGTGCAGACGTTTAGAAAGAGGGGAGCCAATTCAGGGGTCGTCCTCGTCCTCTAACCGCGGTTCGAAACTATGAGGTCAGTCCCAAAATAGCTCTCGGGTTGCTTTAAAACGGAACGTGAATATAACTAAACTTCCACGCCCGCGACCTCATGTGGTGTTGGTGCTCATAATTTCAGAAGCCTTGCACTGAAGCATATGAACATGGACTTTTATGAAATATGAGAACGTGAACTATTTAAGTAAAGATCTACTGCTCATGAGAAAAATGTTCACATCAGTGCTACTGTTCAGCAACGGATTCCGAGCCTACCACTTTTGAATGATTTTACACCGGAAATAGTGTCATAGGAGCTCATTTCTGGAGTTCTTTGTTAGATGATGCTCAGTCAAATGTAAACATCACACTTCCATTCTTCACTTTCCCCCTATTTTGATGAAAATAACTCTGCATGCGCAAAAGCGCGGAGGGTTTTCGAATCCATTGCTAAACAATACGTTACAATATTTTCATTTCTCAGAGCACATAAGGAAATAAACACTGGGATATAAACTAATTTCACATGATAGGATACCGATTAAATTTTTTAAAAAAATATTTTCACTCACATAATATTTTGAATTTTTCGTTTCGATCTCTATGAAAACTTTCTAGGTACAAAGTTCAAAGATTCTCTTTGATAGCAGGTATTTGTTTTTCAAGAGTTATCATTCACGCGACCGACTGTTGCGTCGAAAAATGAAATCGCTGATTCGGGTTGGTTCGAGTCGATAAAATTTATATCACTTTATTCGCTAATCAGATGAAACTGAGAGAGTGTTTTGATAACTGCACTTGGTGAACTCTTTTTTTTTCAGAGAAAAATATAAAAAAGAATTTTAAAGCCTATTCAACGTCAAAAGTATTTCTATGACGTTTAAAAACAAATAATTGATTTCTGATCGATGAAACTGTAAGTGTTTTGATAACTGCACTTGGTGAACTCTTTTTTTTTCAGATAAAAATACAAAAAAATTTTTAAGCCCTATTCAACGTCAAAATATTTCTTACGACGTTTAAAGGCAAATAAGACTCTGAACTCTAAAATGAATAATACAATAAAGACCACTGTCTGATTTTTCGGAAATAATATAAATGCAAACAGTTCTCTAATCTTAGATAAGCAAAACTGTCTAAGTCCTATCGATCTTGTAAATGTAATATAGTCTATATTATTGTTAAAAAATAACATGATAATTTATTTTCAACTGGATGAGCTGAAACAAATCGAGAAAGAGAGGAAAGTGAAACACGGATACTTAAAAACAGGATACCCAGGATATCCCATAATAATGAAGACCTTAGTATTAACAAGTTAACCATTTAGAAAATAAAAGCATGCTTGTAACTAGAAAAAAATATAAGAGGCAACTGAAGATGACTGGATATCTTCTATTAAAAAAATAAAGTAATGATTATGTCTCTACTATAATATGTAACTAGAATTAATTCTTTCTATTTCAGATCTGAAATAATTTACAATAATAACGATTTTGCATCTCACCTTATCATTACTATCTTTCTATTCGAGGAAAATTTGAGGAACTGTACTTTCAAATAGCATTTTACAATCAATACTGCCAAAAGCAGGGCCTTTTTTTCTTCCGTAAAGTTCAGATAGAGTTAAATGTCAGAAAATAATTTTTAAAATTTGTTGATTAATACGGAAGACAGTACGTTTCTAAAGTTGCTCCATCCCCAGAACTGATACCAAAGTGTAATTTATTTCCAAGAAAACGACAGATCCAAATAAACACAAGAAAACATAGGAGCACCTCCAGCGGGCCAACATCCCCCATGTCCCTTCTTCTTAACTGGAAACTTATGAAAAAGTATAATTAAACCACCTGAGTACGGGAAAAGTAAAACAAATGGACGCCCTCCTTCTGCAAAACCCCATGTACCTGCACTGAGAGAAATCTTACCAACGAGTGGGTTGGCTGAAGGAGTTAGAAGTAGGCCATCGGTTTAATAACGGTCATTTTCCGCCTGACGCGTAATAGCCCTCCAACCTCTCCTGTTCTCTTCGTCCCCCCCCAACTCTTCATCATAGAGGTCCGTCCGTCCATCGTGTGCACAGCATCGCCTCTCCAAGACCATTCCTGCTAAAGGAAAACCTGTAATTCGCTCTTACTTGTACCGTCTGTAACCCCTTTTCTATCTGGGCTTTTTAGTTTCTGTTTTGTTGCTCTTTTTTTAAAGCATCTCCAAATACTCGCTGACCAGCGTTATTTCCTGTTCAAGGATAAAATGTAAGAACTTCAGAAAGGGGATTCCACATACATTGAAACTAGTTCGTGCCTGATCACGTCGCTCGAATGCTCATACGTGATATAATGAGTATCTAGCCGATTATCTGCCATATTTATTGAAAACATACCGATTGAAAAGTATTTCTTTCTTCTTTTATATTCATTCAAAAGTAAGAACTCCCGAAAACAGAACCAATCCAGGATTATCCATCTGAAACACCTAAATGTGTTTTCACAATTCTGGTATTTTAAATTTGAATTGCAGAATTCATACCTTTACTGAAGATATACCAAATTCGAAAAGAAAAATTTAAGAAGATTGAATTGATTTTTTACCTTAAAGTACGAAAATTATACCCTGCCAATAAATCATGCTTTTGAAGCATGCTCAAACGAAAAAACACGACGCAAGATGTGACAACCTAATCACCAACTTTCTTTACCGCACCTGACTTTCCATAAGTTAAGCATTCATTTATCCCAACACTCACTAGATGGATCTTTTGATTCGAACCAGAAGTTTTTTGTTGACGCCATATTCTATTATCAGATAGAGTCAATTCATGTTTACCTCAGTCACATAAATGCGCCACGCCAATTTAATTTTGGAACAATTCCATACCTTGCAGGAAGAAAAAGGACGTGACGTCATACCAGAGCGTAAGACAACGTGCACTTAGACGATATGCGCAGTAAATTTTGTCATGTGACTGTGATGTCGCTTTAATTGATTGCCTGTTCTTGCAAATTCTAGCTCTTAAAAGATAAAGGAAAAGTATATACGTGTTTTTAAGAAACAGCCTGTGTATTTTTTGTCTGTCTTTTGAAATAAGACAACTGATTATAATAATGTTTTTGATGCCCCAAAGACGATGAGAATTCTTCACACTTCTTTATAGATTATAGACCTCTTAAAGTACAAAATAATGTAATTGAAAAGTAGTAAACATTTTTGACATTCAAGTTTTCAACGTTCACATTTCCGAAGAAAAATGAAGAAAGCTATTTTGCCAGTAAAGAAAAAAAATTGTGTACTTGGTATACGCACAATTTATGTAAGTAATAAATTTGTTTTTTGAAGCTTAAACTATTTTACGTTTTTCAAAGGTAATCGAAAATATAGCGCTGTCCTAAAGTGTTTTAAAATTATATTACACAAAAAAGTATCTTGAAATTTTGAATGACTTTTATCATGAATCATGCTTCGATGTTGAAAGACACTACAATATATTTTCATGCTCCGATGTTGAAAGACTCCACAATATACTTTGAAATAGACGTATTTTGTATACACTTTGTATAAAGTGGTTGCAACCACTATCTAAATAACTTCAAAGAGTTGCAATAAAACCAATACTTGCCATCATATCTATCAAAGCACCGAAATTATCAAGAAATTGAGTGCCATTTTATTAGGTGTAAGGTAAAAGGAAGTTGATAAATCATCTTCACCCCTTCGCAGTTCAGGGCTGCGGGCTTACGTTGCTTCTAAAAGACAGCCGCCCCGAAGAGAGAGGAGGAGACTCTAATTGAGGAGAAAAAAAAATCTAACTGAAGAGGATTCTATTTATCTCATATAAAGGAACCGACACAGGCGGCGGAATATTTGATCGGCATTTTCGCTAATCCAACAACATAGAAATCTTTGATCTTCCTCCGACATAATTTTGATCGTTTAATTTATGTTGTATAAGGAATATACGTACGTATTTGCCTCTAATGAAGATATGCAGTGAGGGAGGAGACTTTAAATGACGAGGATTTGTAAATCAGAAAATCAAGAACTGATTAAAATTGGTATTTTCGATGCTCCTTATTTCACACAAATTTCAACCTTCTTTCCTTTTCTTCGGCTCTTTCTTCGCATTCCTGGATTCACGTAATTGACTGTCGTAAAAGTTGAAATGGGTGCCGTTTCTAGACTCTCTAAAAAAAATCACTATACTGTGCAGTGCTTATAATTGTACGCGTTTTGTCACAATAACAAATTAATTTATAACCATCCATTTGTCAAAAATATCGAAAGATAAATTAAATATTTCAAGACTGTTAACCTGAATTCAAAAGAATTCACCAGTTTTTTTTCAATTGAAAAATCAAACATTTATTTTGTGGACTTGATTTCTTAATCTTCGTTCTTCAAGCGGCAAAGTTTCGGCTTCTAGAAGTAATAGTTTGATACCAGATTCTACGGAAGATCCGTAGTGTATGTGGAC